>VZUI01045552.1:0-219116 GCA_013401135.1 Cettia cetti | reverse complement strand
CCATCCATCCATCCATCCATCCATCCATCCATCCATCCATCCATCCATCCATCCATCCATCCATCCATCCATCCATCTATCAGGCTTTCATAACCATTTGGGCTGCAGTGTACAGCCTCCTGCAGCTTTGGGAAAGGCTCTTGGAGGGAGCACCAAGGGATATCTCCATCCCATTGAGCTGCTGGATTATCCCCCTTCATGCCTGAGGGAAGTGGCTGAAGAGGAGCTTCATCATGGGACCTTGCCTTCCATTTAGTTCTGTCATATATCATGTCATGTCATGTCACATCATCAAATGTTTTGTGTTGGGAGGGACCTTAACACTTATCTCATTCCAACTTCCTCAGGCAGATAAAACTTCCACTGTCCCAGGTTTCTTCAAGCCCCATCCAACCTGGCCTTGAACATTTCCAAGGATGGGGCAGCCACAGCTTCTCTGGACAACCTGTGCCAGAGTCCCACCACCCTCACAATTTCTTCCTAATATAAATAATAATAATAATAATCATAGTCCTCTCAAATCCACCCAGTGTGAATTAGAAGTCAGACATGGAAAGATGAGTGATTGGATGATGCTCAGCCTGATGCTGAGCTTTGAAACCTGGAATAATGCTTTTAAAAGAGTTTTGTAGGCAAACAGCAATGGAAAAAAAATGAATAGAAATAAAATCAAGGCCTTGTGTGCCAAATACTGCTTACTCCACTCCACATTGTTTCAAGCCTCTTTGTTTTCAAGTAGCTGTATTGCTTAATCCAAGCTTTCTGAAATCGTGAGCTTGGCTTAAAACTAGAACTGGAAATGTTTCATATCAGTTTCTTTTATTTGCTCTCGTACGGCTGAACATTTTGCACTCATTTGCCTTCCAGGAAGGCTGAATATATGCTAAAGAAAAAGAAAGAAAGCTTAAATGGTTGGGTTAAAAATTGATCCAAGCTCTAAATCACCAGTAAATGCAGATGACTCATGATAAAATGATGAGAATTGAAAATACCGTTAGACACTTACAGAAATAAGGAGAAGAGGTATATTTAGTGGGATTCTTGTGTCTTAGCATTTGGTATTCTGAAGTGTCTAGAGAGAAACGTGCTGATTTCCTTGGATTACTTGATCATGGTTCACTGCGTTTGGGTTTTCTTTCCTTTTTTTTCCTGTTAATTCAGTAACAGTGAATATTCTTGTGAATGAATTCATGCAGATAAGCACATTTTAGAAGAGAAGGATATATTTTCTAACAAAGATTATTTCCTATCTGAAGAGTAGGGGAAAAAAATCCCAAAGAAAAAGGTTGTAAAAGGTTGTGTTTATGTAATTGTTATTTCTGACTAAAAAAAAAAAACAAACAAAAAAACAAACAAACAAAAAACCAAAAAGTGAAAAAATTTGGCCTGAAGCAGCTGCATGAAAAATTCCAAGTAACACAGTTTGGAGGTTTGTGCCAGATTGGATGCAGCTCGATGAGAAAGCTGCAATTCAAAGCCAGCACATGAAGCAGCCAGGGAGGCTGAGGGAGGATTCGAATGGGTGCAGAACAGACTTTCAGCTTTTCATCCACAGGGTGCTTCAGATAATGAAAATGAGGTCTCCATCCTCCTCCAGCTGTGCTGTGGAAGGTGCTGCTCCTGTCCCAACACAAAACCCATTTCTTTTGGAAATGGGGGATCCATAGGAAAGATAATGGCAGGGTGAGGGCATTCTACAGAGCCACACACGGAGGGACAGCACAAGTGGTTAAAGCCTCTCCTCCCTGGGAAAACCCATTGATGCAGGACAGCCTGACAGACAGGCTTCTGCTCAGGGTCCCCTTAAGGACTGCTGAGGCGACACAGCCAAAGCCAGCCATTGCTGTGTATGGCAGCCAGCTCTCAGGCAGTGACAAGTGACATGGGAAGGAAGGTTTTCCCTGATGGGAGCAGGCAGAGGTGCTGCAGTCTGGTTCTCCCTGTGCTTCTCGTAACAAGGAATACAGGAGGAAGCCACTGGCATTGAATGAGGTCCTTTCTTTGTGGCTGGTGGGAAGAGAAGCCCTGTGCTATTTCTGTGCTGGTGGCATAACCACAGGAAGATTTTTTGTGTTTTGTGTCCCCATCCTTTAAAGGAATGTCACTGTGTGAAAACCCAGGGTCCATGTGTGACCAGAAAAGTTTTGATTTGAGATGAAATGAAGCATGCTCCTTTACTGCTGAGGTGAGAAGGGAAAAACATCTAGAGAAACTTCTGCTTTTGCCTCTTTTGGAAGTTGCAACTGTAGTTCCTGAGCAAATTTTTCAGGGTGATGTTTGAGCTGTGTGCTTCCCTGGAGTGGAATTCCAGACACCACCAAAGAGTCCCAGCTGGAATTTTGCTTCTGCATAGCAGGGGCTGGTGCTGGGGTGAGTAAGGGGGTTTCTGCTCCTGAAAACCCCATGGACACAGACCTTCACACACGGTCTTTCACCAAGGACTGGAGCAATCTGCTGTTGTTTCCAAACTGGCCTCTGAGTTCTCTCCTGCATGCTCAGCCAGGTGAGTGCTGGTCCTTCTGGGTGTTTGCAGTGTGTGCTGGGGGCACACCCTTTGGGCACAATCTGGCCAGGTGAAAAGCTCCCTGGGAGTGCCAGTCCTCAGCAGTGCAGGGAGGTGGGGGCTGCTGGCACGAGGGGCACAAGCAATCAGCTCTGGCTGCCCTAGAGCTGCTGTACCCTCTGCTGCTCCCCAGTCTGCCCAAATACTGACCTTCCCTCTCCACTTGCCAAAAGTTGAGTGCTGGGGAAAGGTAAGGACTATTGATTAATGTTTGCTGGACAACTCTCATGCCTGTCCCATGTGGATAGGAGAAATATTCTTCCTCTCTCCTGCCCTTTGTATTGGAGCCACTCTTTATTCAGCAGATTTCTCGGGAGAAATCTGGAGAGAGGGAGTGTGCCTTCCAGAGATGTGAGCTGAATAACAATCATGAAATCCCCCCCTCGCATCAACTCTGCTCCTGCTCCTGCTGTTCCATATTCTCTGTGGCAGAAACATTGGAAACAGATTTTCTGGGTGCAGAAAAAAGAAAAACTGAACAGCCATCAAGATGCCAAACAAGAGAACACATTTTCCTCGCACAGATAACGTTTCTGATGTCATTAATGAACACCCAGGTTTCCCTGAAACCTCTAACCAATGTAGAGTTTTTACAATAATGTTTGCATTAGGCTTCTGGTGGGCTCAGGCTTTTGGAATTATATTTGAGCTTTCTTAGCTTTCAGCACCATTAAGCATATTTTAAAAACACATTAAAAGAAATATGTCAACTTGGTTTAGGCTGAAACTTACATTCGGAGAAGAAAATCAGTAAAAAGAAAGTTTCATAAAATACAAATGAAGTGGGTGTATTTTCATTAAAGGAAAAAAATAAAGTAAATATATTATTCCAAAATAATTTCTTTTCTCTTTTTTTTTTCCTTATAGACTGGGCAACTCAAACACATGAACTTTGTGCTTGTGAATGAGGAAAATTAAGTGACCAGAACCCAAACTTCTCCAGGGGATGTGAAACAAAACTGCTTGGCTTTGGGAAACAAAATGAAACAGGAACACCAAATGCAAAACTATGTTAAATAGCACCAGAAGCATCTGCAAGTTTAAACAGAAACATGTAACTGAAAAGCAGATTGTTTGCCTGGAAGAGAATGTAGGAAATTTTTCCTTTTATTTTGGTGTTTCCATAATTTAAAAGAACAAACTCTTCCCAAACTCCAGCCCATAATTTTCAACCTCCAGGGATCCTTACTGAAAAGTCCAAATTCTCAGTTCTTGCTCTGCAGGAAGATTACTAAAACAAGCCTCTGCTGCTTTTTCTGCTGTTTTTCCCCCTGCAGAATCTTGCATGCACTACTTAGAAGGAGGTACACGAGTTGTGGGAGACCTGGGTACATCTGGGAGACTCTTGGGACAGTGTGAGGTCTTACATGGTTGGGGTTGTCCTCTCACCAGGTGCTTCACCATTGATCTCTCCTCTGTCAGAAAGGTTTTGGGTGAAAGGCCACGTGTTTTCATGGCTCCTTGTTGCAATGGGTAGTCATGACAGAACAAGGGGCAGTGCTAATGACATTAATATCCAAAATCTCCAAGAAGGCATTTAGAAGCCTCGCAGCATAACCATAGAAGCACGGACTGGTTTGGATGGGAAGGGAAAGACCACCCAGCTCCAACCCCCTGCTGTGGGCAGGGACACAGGGCCACCTTCCACAAGACCAGGTTTTTCCAAGCTCTCTGGACTTGAATGCTTCCAAGGATAATAAGCCCTCTTAAAGGCGAATAAAACCTCCTTGAAAACTGTGATGTGCCTTTGTATGGTTGCCCTTTACCTGAGTTTTCCTTTGAGTCTAGCAACAACTAATGTAATAATCACAAAAATGTGCAGTCTTACTCTACTATCCACAGTGCCACTGCTTTTCTGTTGGCTTCAACACCAGTCATGCCTTCCTTCTGGACTTCTGCATAAAGCAGAAAGATAAGATGTGCTCATCCAGCCCAACCAGTAGTTTTCATCTGCCTCTGATTTCTGTAACGGGTGCAGTCAACACCTCCCTGTTTGCTGCCCTTGTATATGGCTTAATATGGAAAACACAACAGGGGCTGCCAGGCTGTGTGTGCTACCATGTATGGGGAAAAGGACTTCCCCAAAGCAGAGACATAAATTCTGCTTTCTACTTATGTGAAGAATAAAATGGTAAAACAAACATCTGTCCTCTCCTTGTTTGGGTCAACAGTATAGGAATGTCCAGTTATGAATAGCAGAAAATGTGCTTTTAAACAGATAAGGATAACAGCAGTTTACACTGATTTAGATGAACAGCAGCTTTTTCCAGACAGAAGACTCTGCAGCTGGAAAATCACATTGAATGTATCAGAAAGACAAGAATAAAATAATTTAAAAGAAGGCACTATCTTTTAGGCTTCTAAAATTTTTTAATGCATCAATCTAATCTATCTAGCTATCTATTAATAGAATTCCAGATAAGTTTTAATATTTTATTATTATTAATATAATAGTCAAAATATAATAGCCAAAGCACAATACAATATAATGTAATTTAATGTAATGTAATATATATATCACATATAGTAATTACTTGTCTATAGTATGTGGTTTGTTATAACAATATATTACATATTCATATATGACTATATATTATCAACCTACAGCTAATTAATAATATACATACTGCTGCTGGAAAAAGATAATGCTGGCAAAACCACACTCCCCATAATAATGTTGGAAAATAATTTAGAATTAGCACAAAATGATTTTGCTAAGCTCTGTTTACAAACCTGACCAGGGCACACATATTAAATCAGCAGGATGGGAATAACTGAGAGTGGGAAGACTGATCACGGTCCTGCTTGGTTGGATTTCTATGTGCACCCTTCTTCAGTCCTAGGGAGAGGGACCCAAGGTGGATGGGGACCCTGAGTGGCTCAGCCAGAAGGATCAGTGTGGATGGATCAAGCTGCTGCTGTTATTTCCCAGTTTGCTTTTGAATTTTGAAATGTCCTGTCCTGGTTTTTAAAACCCTGGTTATAAGAAAAAGCCAAGAAGGAAAGAGAACTCTTCCCTTCCTCAGTGATACCCTGACCAAGGGCAGGGAGAATGAGCCCTCAGCCTGGCAGGGGCAGCTGCAGGTCCACAAACTGCTTCAGGGGCTAAGAAATGCAATGTTATAAAAAGGGGAGGTATTTTCTTAAGGATCAGAAAATCACGTATCTTCACAGTTTTGATCTTCTTGGAATTTTATTTTAGTAGTTTAAATAGTTTGATCTGAATTTTTATCCAAATAATTATTCTGCTATATAAATCTTTCTGCCAAGCTACACCCAAGGGGAGAGGTTTTGTATGAAGCTACGACATTAGAAACCTTCTTCCTTAGGGTAAAGAACTTTAAAAAAGCATCCATTCCCTTCTGTTTGCACTACAGACACTAACAGCTCCAAGGGGGATTAGAGAGGTGATCAGGAGTGTGCTTTCTGCTGTAAAAGCTCCCTAAATATGTTTACCTAGTTCAGGCTTCGAGTACCACTCAGGTGTTTGCCTGTGACCAGCTCTGGGGCTTCAGGCCCCACGGTGTGTCCAGCAGTGGGTCCCTCCCCTCCTGATGGCACTGTCTGGGTGGATGTCCCCAGGAGCACCTAGCCCAGTGGAAGGTGCCCTGTCCATGGCAGCAGGCTGAAATGAGATGATATTTAAAGTCTTTCTGATTCCAAACCATTTTGTGATTCTGTGATTCTAATTCCATGGCTGTGCTGGACCTGCAGCTCCCAAATCCCTGCAGTGCCAGCAGTGGGTGGCTTCACCAGCCAAACAGGCTTGGAGACTTTTTCCCACTTCCACATCTAATCTCACTAGAGATGGATCCTGAAGGATTTATATGTTCACCTTGGGAAAAAATTGTCCTCAACCTTCAGAAGTGGCTTTCTTTGGAAAAATCCCAGCATCTTTAAGAACGGGAGTAATTTCCTATTCTGGGGCTGGTTTTCTCTCAGAATGGTTGGATTTGGACAGAAGCCATCAAATCAGAAGTATGGGGATTTTCAGCCTGTTTGTGTAAGTGCAAAGGGTGCATCTGTCTGAGGTGAGGGGGCAGATCCAGCTCCTTGGTCACACAGGGACAGGTTTCTGCTCATGGTCCCTTAGAGTGGAAAAGGGTGGGAAGCACCATGTGGGCCACTAGGGAAGATGCTGAACTGAGAGGACAAACTTTGGTGAAGTGACACTGAATGTACACCTGTATCACATACAAATATAAGACACATCCAGATCATACAGAAATTAATTTTAAACTAATTTCCAACTTTTGCCCAGGCTTGTTCTGTGTAACTAAAATCCAAATTGAGTTAACACCTCACTGCAGACTATAAAATTATCTCTGGTATGACCTTTATTGAGGACGCTGTTCTCTGGGAAAATATGTATTCAGCAGCCAAGTGGTTAAATCAAAATAACAAGGGCTATTTATCTAGTAGCTTTCCATGGCTATACTCAAGGGGGGCATATCTACCTATTTGTCAAGTCATTGACAATAGCCTATTTCTTTCTTCCTACACATATGCTTTATTAAAGAAACACTTGACCTACCTGTCACATCAAACTGCTTCCTTTATCCAAAACAGAATAATATAGACATTTCCCTTAAGGGAATCCTGATGCAAATATATAAGGACAGGTTGCCAATTTGTTGAGCGTATTAGGGTACAGAAAACTGTCAAGGGAAACAGCTGTAATACAGACTGTTCTAACAAGCTCATTTTTCCCTTTTTTTTCTGTGGTACTTTTGGTCTCCCTTTAGTTTATATTATACGATTTGTATGTTACAATTTTTATGGACAGCTGTCAACTGCAACTCATCTTTTTCATTTTGAAAAAAAATGAAACCTTCAGATTCCTGGTGAAGGCACAGATCTATTGTTTGGTCTTTCACAATAACTCTCACAAAACCTTTGGCTGCACATAGGCGAGAAGAAAGTTACGAGATAGAGGATGGGAAAAACAGTAAAGCTTTTTAAAGATGGAGAAGGTTCTGACTGTGATTTGAAAGGCATGCATTTTCATGTGAAGCCACTTGAACACACAATGACACTTCCCATTCTCACCAGTCTGCTTCTGTGCTGCAAAAAGGGATCTCTGTCTTGCCCTGGATGAGTGCTTTGGTTTCAAATATGAAAAGACACAGAAGGGTTCAAATGTGGCATTTTGCCCAAGCGAGCTTTGCTGCTGCTGAGGGCTGGGAATGAGAGCCAAACTGCAGGGATTCAGGATTCCTAGTGGCATGCTGAGCCACCATGAGCCACTCAGTCCCCAGCACTGGTTTTGGTTCACAGGTCCAAAATATTCCCGGCTTTCCAGCAAGGTGGTTTGGTGATGTTGTAGTTTCCAAGTGAAATCCATAATTTTCAGCAACTGGACTCTCCTGAGACCAGAAAAGATTAAGAGTCAAATCCATATAATTAGAGGTCTACATTGACTGGTGGACAAGGTACAGGCTGTACAACAGGAACAGAGTACCTTAAAGATCTGTTTCACTTTACAGCTCCACTGAAATCAGGGGGGTTACCCCAGAGATTAATTAGCCAATTTATGCTTGTTTGCATAAAGGATGACACAGATCATCAGCTGAATGATCAAAAGTTCAGGCAGTGCAAGTCAGGGTAAGAGGGGAGAGAATTAACCACGTCTGGGCTGAGGTCACAGCTGGGGCTGACCTGGCTGCTGTGGCACAGCATCGCGCCTGCCGTGTGCCTCTAACCAGTGACCTGTGATGAGAGGCCACCACAGGCTTTGGCATCTCTAATAGAAGTCAGATCACCCAAAGAAAATGTCTCTAAAGGGTCATACAAATATTTGTGTAGAGAAGAATAGGAGCTCTGGGATCACCACGTGAAAGTCTATGTAGCAATAAACTGGTATTTCCCCCTGCTCTGAACTTCTGCCCTGTTCCTGCTCCCTGTGTCCTCACAGCTAGCCTTGGGCTCCTCTTCTCAGTGGTGTGAAAAGGTGATCCTTATCCTATCTTTTAATGTGGGATCCCCCAAGTGAAGATAAAGAGCAGTAGGTGGCATCCTGGTCCTGCTGAAATCCTGCAGTTTTCTCATGACCCTTTTCAGGGCCAGGAGCTTGCAAAGAGGTTGGCATTGGTAAAATATTGGCACTGTGGAAGGATGAAGCTCTGGTGGTCTGCTGTGGCTGCTGTGGGCTGAGCTGAGAGTAGCTTTAGGGAACATTTTGTTGGCACATGGCTTACGAAGAGACTGAACTGTGTGATTGTAAAATATATGCAGGGATGAGGAGAAGAAGATCATCAAAGTGTATCTGTAGCACTGACTGCCTTTAGAAAAGGACTGGGTAGTTTGAAGTAATCAATAGACTTTCCATAGAAGATATTATTCTAACCATTTCCTTGGAATACTGTGGAAAACAAGGGAGAGGGACTATCAGACACCACTATTTTGTTCTGGCATTGTAAATACACCAGTGCTTGCTTACCAGATGAGATTTTCTGAAAGAAGTGAAAACATTGCCTATTTTTTGTACAAGTTTTGAATCTCCAATGCTTTTCTGGGGCCAAACTGTAGCTCATACACAGAGAGAAATGCATTTATCATTGGGAATAGAGCAGAGCCAACAGCTTCTCCTCCTTCACTCCCACTGACACACTTGATGACACTTAATGATCTCTTGTCTTAATAGCGATGCTCTCCAAAAAAGACTGGATTACCCAGGGGGTGGTGTGGAAGTGAATGTGTTACTGGTCACGGTGTATTTGGTAAATCCAAACCCCTCAGTGCACCCTGGTGTCTGCAGAGCTCTGGGTTACACCATGTCCCAAAACTGAGGAGTCAGTAGGACAAGTTGGGGCAACCCCAGTGAGGACAGCAGCCTGCAGCACAGCCTCCTGGAGACCAGCATCACCAGCAGCAATTAGACATTGATTAAACACTGGCCCAGGAGCTGCTTGCCCATGTCATGTGAGACACCCAGTGGGCCAGATCACCTGGAACAAACCCACGGTGTGTTCTAGTGAGGATCTGACTCACGGGTCCTGGGGAGTTACTGTTAATTGGAATTCAACAACTGTTTCCTGGGGGGAGGTTTGAAAAACAAGTATGTCTCAATCTTGCTTTTGAAAAGACACATCTTGCCAACAGAGAGAGGATTTTTAATGTTTCTTTCCTCAAAGGGCTTCCAGGTATGAATCCTGAAATGTTCAGGCAACACTAGTGTAAACAGATTGATTCAGAGATTTTGTATTATGGAGAAAAGGAGTTCAAACATCGCAGCATCCTCAGCAAAATCCCACCAGATGCTGCTTATACTGCAAAGTAGCTCATTTGGTTTTAATTCATCCTGTACCATGAGGTTACAGCCTGTTTTAGCTGCTGCTTGCTTTTTAGCTGCTTTCTGTTACTTTTTTCTTCTTTTCTTTTTCTTTTTATTTTTTTTTTTCCGTTTTTCCCTGGAGCTTGTGAATTGCAAGGTCAAGCTAAAGTCAAACTTCACCATTTCAATGAAGAAATGCAAGCAGATGTGGCTGTTTCATGTGACACTGTGCCTGCCCCGCTGTGCTGGGGTCTGTGGTGGTGTCTGCACCCTGGACCGCACCATCTCCCTCACAGCTCAGTGGTGCCAGTTCTCCTGTTTGGATCCCAAAGTTGGTGCCATCCTGGCTGTTGCTCATCCCAGGGAAATTGCCTTAAACCTCTGCACCTACATTCCCACAGCTGCTCCTTGCTTGGCCTTAGGAATGACTGTAGGCAGGTGACTGATAGGTGGTGATGGTGTTTTCCTTCATAACACTTCAGAGTCTGATTTCCTCAAAGACATCAGGCTTTGCCACAGAGTTTCCTCTGGCTCCACCTCTTTCTGCAGGTCTATTCATTTGCTCTCTGTATCTCTCAGTGGTTTGCAAATGATAGTGCCAAACATCCAGGATCTGCCCCTGAGTTGGTCTTTAGGTATCAAAACTAAAGCACAGCCCACCCACAGAGGGCAAAGTGTTTGGCAGAGAGGATCCCCCTTGCTCAGCTCATCCTGGGTCTGGGGCACTCAGTGATTTTATTTGTAGGTTTGAGAAACTCATGAAGGTATTCTGCATGAGACTGATAAGGAATGGAATCTTACTGGTTTATGTTCATGACCACACAGTGTGCATTGAAGCTGGAGTAATTTGAGATACTGTTTTTGGTTTTCTTGCTGAAGTTATTCATTATCCAGGCAGAAAACATACAAGAAGTTATTCTCTTGTATGGTGATGGTGAGGAATACAGGGTTAGCAGCATCACTGAGAATTAATGAATTTTTAAAGAAATTTGAACATAAATCCTGGAAATTTTTCATCTCCTGGTTTGTGTATACATTTTGCCTGTTTTCAGAATGGCATTTAAAGATTTATATCAATGAAAACTACCTAAGTAAGGCAATGAAATGTATTCCTCCCTCAGAAAAATCACAACCAAGAAATATTTTTCTACCCATTTATCAGCCCTACATCTTTCTAGGTCCAGGAAAAATTTTTATTAAAATGTCAGTTAAAAGACTTATTCCCAGAAAAATGCCAAACCCTAATGTCCTTCTGTAAATCTGAAATAATCTCTTAGTAAAATAGAAAAGGAGGTGACAGCTTGAGCTCTCTGGTCAGCAGGGAGGCCAGCCTGCTTCCCTCTCTTCCTTGCTCTCCTGGGGCTCCCCTCCAAGTCCTTTCCTTGATGTCATTTTGTTCCTGTTGGGATTAGGATGATCACCTCAGTGGTGTCAGAAGGACTGGGAATGTCCCTGTACACAGGGAGGAAGGATGGGGGTCCCACACCTCAGGAACATTTCCTTGCTGAGATACATGGAGCTGGAGCTGCTTCTAGACATGTGTTTGTAATTTCTTGTTTGGTCTGCCTTGGTTCTGAGAATTGGTGCATTTTTTGATTTGCCTGCTGAAAGGGTTTCACACTTTTGGATACCAGCATTTGATTAGTTTTGATGATAACCACAGTAGTACAATTCTGACTTCCAGATTGCTTTCCAGTGTGACACTAAGCAGCCACCCATCTCCAAGGCTGAAGAAATTCACATGTGCATTTGATTTTTTTCTTTTTATGAAGATAGAGTGTAATATACTTACTAAAAAAAATAATAAAAAAATCCAAACAAACAGATACAAAAAACCCGACAAAAAAACCCACCAGAAAAACCCAAACGAACAAAAAAACCAAACCCCACCCCCCTGCCCCCACATTTTTCACCCCAATCACATTTCTTGCCCCTTATTTTACAGTGATCTCTGTGTGACCTTTTCAAGTGAAAAGGATGTGATCTATCAGAGAATATCTCCCATTTCTTTTTTTATCATCTGCACTAGTTATCTGCCTGAGCAATTCTTACAAACTTGTTCAGTGAAGAGCTGCATTTGTCACATGACGATTTAAGAGTTACTGAACTTCGGAAGGAAAATGAGTGGGAATTCTTGCCCAGAGACAACATAATATGAACATGACAGAAAAAAAAGCAGGCTAGCATTTCTATCACTCTTTTTTCCTGCCTACTAATGGTTTTGATTCTCATTATTTCTCAAATGCCAAGAGTAAAAACCCTCCAGGGTACCAATTAGTTGTGCCCAGTCTGGATACGACTGCTCTCATCCAGGACATATTTTGAGATGCTGAAGCTGTCTTTGGGAAAAGGCAATTTGTGTACAGCTATGTTTGGTAATTTTCAAGGACTTCATCTTGTAGGGAAATAGAGATGGGCTCATAATTAATTTAATTTAAACCAAAGCTTTTTATTAATTGACTTTCAATAAAACCCATTACCATAAATGGGAACCTGGGATTTGTGTTTGCAGATTATTTTTGTCTGTCTCACTTATATTTTATTATGAGTTATACCTTCTTGAAAAAAGAGTGACACTATTTCAGAATGAGCTTTTTGCCTTCTCTACAACCCTTTTCACCTGCCTTTGCATTATTTTAAATTTAGAGAGCTGAACAATTACATTGAAAGCATTTATGACAGTGTGCAACTGTATTTTATGTTTCTGTTTCTTAACCATACTGCATACTTAAAGCACTTTTTTTTTATTTCAAAAGAAAACAGATAATTCAATGGCTGAGATAAGAATGTTATGAGCTAGAGCTGAGGGCTGGCTCTGGTCAGGGTGCTGGGGTATCTGGGATCCTTGGATGATGGGCACTGACAGAGGTACATGACTGATGTCAGTACCCAGCCTTGCCCCAGCATTAATTGCTGCTGCAGCCCTCTTCTGAGGTAGTGCTCTCCCTGCTTTGCAGATGAGGAAGCAGATCTGCTAAGATCAATGCTTTATTCACATGAATAGCTCCATTGAGTCCTACATGGCTAATAAGTGACTTAAGTTCAATAATATATTAAATCTTTGCGGGGCCTAAGGCAACTTGTAGGAGGTTATTTAAAAAGTCTGCTCTAGCCTTTTCCTGCAGCCACAAAAACAACCTTGTCAGACCCTGCTGCTTTCCCACTCTTAATTTTGTGGCTTGTGCATTATTTTGCCCCATTTCTCTTTCAGACACGGCACCTTACATGAGCATCCTGCCTCTCTCTGTCACTCCCTGCCTGCCCTAACACTGACCCCCTTCCTCAGCCCTTTGCATCTCTCCAACTCACCTGAACTTCATTTTTCAGACCTTTAATAAGCACAAACAAAAATAACATCAATGGAGCAGCTTTCACTGTCCCTCGACAGCCAAAGTATCTCTGGGTTTAATAAAATTGCAATACTGGCAAAAGCAACAGAGGGAGCTGCTGCTGGTGGCTGGGGTCCAGCAAAGTGCCATGAGCTGTCCTTGCTTAATCCCCGGTGAGACCTCCCCCACAAATCCATTATTTAGGATTTCTTGAAAAAAAAAAAAAAAAAAAAAAAAAAAAAAAAAAAAAAAAAAAAAAAGAAAAAATAAGAAAAACCCCACCAGCCTCAATAAGATTTCTTTTGGATCAATATTTAAAGTGCTGGAAAAATTAAGAGAGAAAGATATTTGTAAAATTCCATAATATTTTCTTAGCCTTGGGGTAAATATTTGTAGAGAAAGCAATTATTGTGCATAAGAATTTTCTGTTGTGTCTCTCTTGGTTCTTTAATTTAAATGATTGCTTTTTTGGCCCATCCCTGAATAACTAAGTAGAGGTGATTAAAAACTTTCAAGTCCTTCAGATTTATTGTCCTGTAACTATTTTTGAAAGCAGATTTAATATCAGTATGCTATTTATATTCCCTGAGAGCTAACATTTCAGATACTAAACCAATATATCAATGCCTGATGCAAAGCAGATTGCACTGAAGATGTAGAAATGTATACAAGTAGAAAATTGCTTATATTTAATAAAGAACCAAGATATAAACATATTTTAATACAATGGGCTTTGAAATCGATGAGTTCCTACTGGTTTACTCCACTCACCTCCCTGACTTTTCTCTCCTACATCCCATGTGCAGCGTGGAGGGGCACTGACATGAAGCTCAGCTGCACCTCTTGGGTCAGCAAATACAGGATTGATATTTTCCCAAGAGATGTGTTGGGTCAGCTTCCTCTGTGCACACTGGGCTTATTTTTATCCCAAAATGTGTTTTCCCTTCCATGCTCCAGCTGCCTGTGCCAGGGCTGTCTGCTGCCCCTGTACTGCCCCTCTGCTCCTGCTCTCTCCTAAGCTCTCCCCTCCATGCTCCAGCATCTCCTGCTTGTTCTGGGATTTCTCCAGGGGATGCCACAGGTTGCCAAAATGCCCTCCTTGAGCCTTGAGCCTTGAGCCTTGAGCCAAGTGTTCTTGCCAGGGCACTTGCTGAAGCATCGTTGTGGTCACGCTGCGCAATGCCAGGCTCTGGTGGGTGGGGAGAGGAGGGATGGCTGTAAGCAGTCCTGGTCCCAGTGCCCAAAAAATTGCTCTGAGGCTGAAGGGAAGAGCAGGCAGGTAGCAAAGACATGGGAAGAAGAAAGGGACACAGTCAGCTGCTCAGCACCGAGGGGTTCCTAACCTCATGCTCATTTTCGGGCTCTGACAGTACTGGTCACCTCTGTGGTAGAGAAAGGTAAATGTTCTGTTTTACACAAATATTTAATTCTCCTTAGTCTCGTCAAAAGCCAATTGCTGTAGGTGTTTAAGACCACCAGCCTGGTCATGCTCTTCATGGATGTTCCCAGTATCACACATCATGCCTGTGCTGAGGCTGAAGGCTGAGACCAGGTTAAAACCTTCCTGCTGCCCTTCTGCCTCTTTTGCATCTCACTGCCGTGTTCCTGCTACCTCTGCACTGTTGTCTCATACTTGGCCTTCTCTGTCTGAGATGAGCAAAGGTGCAGAAACCCTCTGGTGTCTCTGCTAAAGCCTCCCACACTCAGCCCCAGGCAAAGGCCAGGGACTGTGGAGCTGAGCCCAGCTGAGCTTAGCTGAGCCAGGCTGGGGCTGGGCAGAGCAGCAGCTGGCTGCAGCTGGATCCACACAGTGCAGCCTTCACTGCCGAGCTTGGGACACGCTTGTTTCCCCCCCCCCCCCCGTCCTCACCCCACTGTTCAGGAAAGTGCACACACCCCTCCCCTCCCTCTCTGCCTTTGATGGTTCGTTTGTATTTTGCTACCTGCAGCAGGCTCCTGCTCTTTCCAGAAACCTTCTCCCCCTATCAGCTGCCCCCTCCATCCACGTTTAACAACAGCACTGCCTTATGACCCCGGGAAGATTTCACAACTCTTTGGGCACAAACACTCTGTATCAAATCCCTCCTTCTCTCTCACCTCGCTCCATTTCTGTGTGGCCAAGCAGTGAATCAGGCAGCTTGCCCCATCTCTGCATCCCATCACTGCCCCATCTCTGCAGCCCCTCTTTCATGGGTGCCCTGGCCCAAGTGTCCCCTTCTTGTCCCCAACTCCCATTCTGTGCCCCGAAAATGGGCAGTGGGGATTTCCAAAGCCTCTCTCACCACCCACCCAAAGCAAACCCTTTTTGCAAGCCCTTATATCTAGCCACTGACTGGAGGGCACAGGCACAAAAGTCCCAAAGCCACACTGCCAATTCCACCTCTCCCAGGACAGGTGGCTTCCCGTGGGGAACACTGGTATGGGTGCTGGTGGGATCTTCTGTCACTCACCATCTCCCCCAGCAAGGATATTATTCCAGGAGTTAATAGTCCAGCCGCTTTCCAGTGGTGCTTCCCTTCGTGCCACCTGGTGGACAAAGGGGACATTTTCCAACTTTTTATTCCACAGAAGGAAGGCAGACCTGGGAAAATTAATATTTCATTGAGGAATTTGGTTGAGTATCACTCGATTTAAATTTTGAGTGATGAGAAATGGGATCCTGCGACATCCCATGGTAAGCTCCAGACCACCCCAGCAGTAACATCTATTTCTTACCTGTGCTAATGCTAATGCATAGTAATTTGTTTTAGTTGTAATTATAGCTGTTCAGTAAAACTCAATTCCTACAATGACCTTAACAAGCAAATAACTTTTCTTCTTCCTGTGCTGCCAATGAATTCATGCTTTTATTTAGGCTTGAGCAACTGCTTTCTGATTTTTTAACAAATGTGCAGTTTGAATCCCTCCTGTGGCCAGTCCCAGGCAGGCTGCGATGGACGGAAGCGCTGGTAAAAAGCCCATGGAAATAGAAAAATTAAGTAAATAAAAATGAATATTCCTGGCAAGTGTCTCTTTTTTTCAATTTATGAAGACAAACATTTCAGGAGAAACTTGGTTCCGAGAGATATTTTTGTTCAAGGATTAGAAGTAAATCCCTGAATTGAGGTGCTTAGTGAAATGAACCAAAATGGCTTTTACTCTAAAATCCCTGCAAGAAGTGTCCAAACTGAGCTGTGAAATAGCTTCAAATCATGATTAAATAGGGAGAAAACTGCAACATGCTCAGAGCACATTTCAGAATAGCACAAGATGCTGATAGATGGGAAAGAAATTAATTGCTCAGAGCTTTCTCCCACTATTAACAATTCAACACCCCCCCCTGCTTTAATCCTCTGAGGAAAACCCTGCCTTTAGTGAGGTCCATGGAAATTTTAGCAGTGATTTGACTTGGGCCAGGATTTTGTCCTAAATCTTTTCATAAACTCAACAAAATGACAATACAAAAATATACATCATGGACAAAAATCCTGTCTGGCAGCTGTTGGTAGCTAATGCCAGGGATAACATGGGTCAGTGTGAAGCCACACTACAGAGATGAAGAGTTTCTTTGTGTACATAGCCTGAAACCTCTGCCGGCAGAGTAAAGCTGAAATTTGGCTATAGCCCTCTAACTGATACCCAGATTGCTGCAAAATGACTACCACAAAATCCCTGTGCCTACAATTAGCTTGGACTGTGATTTTATGTCTCACTTCAAAGACAATGTCTCCGTAACATCCCACGGAATCTTTCGGGGCAGTAATATGCCTGTCTTCCCCAGGACATTCAACTCAGCCACCCAAAGCCCTGGCTTTGTTTTTCTGAAACAAAGGGAAAAATGAGCACAAATTTAAAATATGTGACTTTGGATTGAGAAAAAAAATTATGTTTTACTTGGAAAAGAAATTATTTTGTTTTTATTTTCTTCAGCGGCAAAATCCATGCAACTTAGATTATCCAGAAACAGAAAGATTTTAATTTCCTAGAAGGGCAACCTCCTTTCTTCTCAAAGATTCAGTTTTCACTAACTCAGAAATACTTGCCCTGACTGAGATTAGTCAAAATATTTTAGTTTATCTCAGACTTTTAAAAACTGTCAGCAGCAATTAAAAAAAAATCTGGCCAATCAAAAAATAAATAAAAAGACGAAACATGAAAATGTTTCGGCTAAAAAATGAAGAAGAAACAGAGACAGTCGGCTTTCCTCACCCGTGTTAATTTATTTTTACCCCATTGGAAATTTTTCTTGGTAAAATGTTTACTCCAAGAGCTGCCAGAAGACTCAGCTCCACAGCTGCTCTGTGGGTGCTCAGTGGGTGTCTGGCCAGCTCCCCTGGCCCAGGCTGCAGCTGTGACAGTGCCCGTGCTGGGGACAAAAGCCACCCTCATCCTTGGACATTGTCAGCTTGGGGTGCCTGCCCAGGGACAGCGCTGCCTGGGGAGTCAGGGATGGAGAGAATACAGGCAGTGAGCTGGGGTGGGATGTGAGAGGCAGTGGAGGGAGAGGGTCAGGAATGACAGGGGACATTTTTGGTGTGGGGGAGCACAAGCGGCTTAAGCCGGCTTTATCAGCGTGTTATAAACTGGCAATCAGCAGGGCTGAGATTTGGCAATCAGTCAATACTGGCTCAAAAACAGCCTGGAGAAAAAATGTACCTGGGATCCACTTAAGGTGACCTTTGGAAGGAAGAAAAACAAGTTTAAAAGAAAACAAATGTTTCACAGTGGTGTTTCAAACCTGCTCCCTTTAACTGAGGGTGTGTAAGGACATTATTTCTCTGTGTGTGGGAACTCTTTGTGTGCTTGGAGCCTGTGGTGACATGACATGCTTGTGGCCCTGGCTGGGGTGGATGCCCCACCTGCCTACACAGGGCATTTTTGACTCCTGTGAGCTCCCTGATGTCTCCAGCACAGTGCAGCAGCATTGGGCAAAACTGCTCCAGCCTTTCCCGGGACAGCCCGGGAGCACGCACTAACAAAGGGGCAGCTGTGGCTCTCCTCTATTTATTCTCTCCCCAAATGAATGCAGCAGCTGCAGAGAGCCTGTAACACAGGTTGAAATCCCAAGTAAGTTTAGTCCCACAGTTTGAGGTCAGCTTGCCATCTCATGGGAATGCCACAATCACATGTTGCCGTGGTGCAGGGGGACAGCGGCTGATTTTCACCACCCTGAATCCTGGGACTGAATTCCCCACAAACACCCAATCTTTCTCTGCTCCTCATCAGCACATATCTGTTTCTTCCCCCCAAATTGACCTCCTAGCAAAACCTCCACAGTCTGAAAACAACTGCCTTTCAACCACCGGATATGAAGCCCTGCTTCTGCCTGGACTCTCCCTAAAAATCTAACAAGGAATATCAGGAACATTTGAAGGAGGTGAAATGGCCAGGCCATGGATGGCGTGTAGCAGCCCCATTGAGATATCTGGTTTCTGTTATGTGTTTCTTTTCCTTGCATTATCTGTATTAGAACTTATAAAATGGATGATTTGTATCAGCTGTCCTGCTTTGTTGCTGTTGCCATGTTCTGCTAAAATGATAACGAAGTGCTTGTTCTAAATCTTCCCCTCCCACAAAATATCCCAGCTATGTGAAATAAAAAATGCAATTTTATTACAGGGCTGAACAAAACTGTAAGAGGCAAAAGGAAGGGTCTCTGAGGAGCAGGACTCCAGGGGAGTGGAGAAAAAAAATCGGTGGAGATTACAGTCCTGGGAAATGCAAAAAGCAAAACTAATCATGAGCTCGGAAATAATTATAATGTAATTTTACAAACACAGTCAGGAACTTCATACATTCCCCCCATTGTTCCATAACCCAGGACATGGATTTGACAGGACAATTTCCAACTTCCATTGGTATTTTACATTAAAGCATTTTTGGGAAAATTTATTATTTGCTCCATGTATATAGAACCTCCTGATAAATCTGAATTTACAGGTGCTGGGAATAATTAAACCATGAATGTACCTAATTTCATGAGGTCGTGGAGGGTGGGATAGTTTTTATCTGCTCACTTGCATTGGTGTTCCTGATCTTTCCTTGATGAGCTTGGCCAAGTCATAAGCATGACCAAGTGATTGCCATTGTGCATTGCTAAACAGTAATTTCCTCATTTATGAACAGTGAATTCTTATGCAGCATCTCATGATGAGGTTTTTAAGGAGAAAGACAGGAGAGGCTGCATTTATGTATCTGTGAGCTGAAAAACCTCCTGAGATCAAGGCCCACTGCAGCAGCTCCTGTGGAAACACGTATCATGGATTGCATCCTAATTTCAATGAGAACTACAGCCAAATAATAAATTTATATATTACTTCACTCTGGCTCCTCCATCAACTTTTTGTGGTGTCCTCCTCTTGGTGGCACAGTTTCCATCAAAATCTTGGTTGTTTTATTCCTTTCTCACTTTATTTCTTCTTTCCACAACTTGTGTTGTGACGTTGCTACACACAAATATAATCTGGGTTTTACAGACTACAAAAAGAAGGCAGATCTGAAGTGATTTATTATTAAAGGAACTGAGGTCAGATCCAGACCTACTGCTCATGGGAAGCTGTTAATACTGTTATTTTGCCCAAAACATTGAGCCAGACCCCTCTTAGCTCTGGTAGTCCTGCTCCAGAACTGCTTTTGGAACGCACTTATCTTTGAAATGCAAATACCGTGACATTTCAGATGAAATCTCATCGAGCAAGTCTACTTTTCAGAGGAAATATTAAGGAACTTAACAACTTAACACTTCAAGAGTGATAAAAACATATTTGTCTTTTACACAGAAAATGGCTGACAGCCAAATTCTGTAATTGAGAATACTTCCTTAAATATAGAACACTGAATGAGCAGCAAAAGGGTCAATTCACATTTTTATGAAAACAAGCAAAAGTCACTGTTCTGTTTATATTATCAATGCCTGGAGTGTGGGCATCCCACCTCACTCCTGTCTTCAGAGGCAATGCAGCTGCCACATAACTTAGAGAAAAGATGGAATGTCTGGGTGAAAAGAATATTCAGAAATTGATTTCAAAACTACTGAAGTAATATTTTTATCATCAGAAAAACTGCCAGGGTCAAAATTTTATTAACACTTGAGTAAGGCTACACCAAATTGCATCAGTCGGAGAGAGGGACTTAGTGAATATTATTTTAAGTGGTCTGACTAAAGAATATCCCCTTGCATGGCTTAGCTATGGATTATTAATTATTACTAAAAAATTCAGTAAAGCTTTTGTTTTGCCATCTTTAGTTCTCAGCAAAAATGTACTTACTATAGACCTATTATACCCCTCCTGCAAACAGAAGGCAGTATATTTTCCAGTTTAATCAGATATTTTCATTTGCATCTAACTTCCTCTTGAGCATTACTGCCTTCAAAGGATTAAAATTCCTAATTCTGGTCCAACAAGATTTTTTTTTATTTTCCAGATGAATAGAATAAGGATAAAAACTATTGCTTTTTGCCCCCTACC
This sequence comes from Cettia cetti, assembly GCA_013401135.1. Lineage (NCBI taxonomy): Eukaryota > Metazoa > Chordata > Aves > Passeriformes > Sylviidae > Cettia > Cettia cetti. Next base: position 198,503 of record VZUI01045552.1, on the reverse strand, counting down.
CCTCCTTTTCTGCATATTTTGGAAAAGTCCTGCCTTGTAGATAATTTGGAAACACTTGTCACAGTCTCGTTAGTAGAGCCAAGTGCTAAATGCCCCAATAGACTAAAAATCCAATAAAGGACATGGTTTGTAACTCTTAATTTTTGCAGCTGTTGGATAAAGCCAATACATCTGTTTATGGCAATTCTTTCTTTGCTGACAACATCAATTTATCCTCTGAATGCCAATGTTCCTAAGCAGCTGTAAGTGTGCCCCCTTCCATCTCATTTCAGGAGAGTCAAACCCAAATCTTCCATTAAAGAAAACCAGGAATTGCTCCTTTGCAGCCAGGCTGCCGCCTACCTGCTGAGCTGCTGGTCCAAAATGTCCTGGCTTTTCTTGCTAGGCAGAAGAACATATCAAAGACTTGGTGAATTTGAAATGAAAACTGCTTGCAGATCATCTGGGAATTTATCTGCAAATTTGTCTTTGGCTGTTGATGGACTTCTAGGATTGCAGAGACAGAGGCAGAGAGGAGAAACCCTCCTTAATCCCCAATGCAAAGCACAGGTGGAAACTATCCAATAAAACAAGGTTGGGGGAGGATGGGTTGGAAAATTCTGCTTCATCAAATTGTGATTGTTTTTGCATGAACATGCTCACTTAAAGAAACTTTGCTGGAGAGTTTTTTCAAGTGGAGGATACAGTTTCCTACCAAGGCTAGAAGGAGCAAGGACTGACATTCCTTCTTTATTGCAGCCCATCCAAGGCACCCATCAGCCTAATTTCTCAGAGATAAGGAACTTAAGTTTCAGATATTTATTCTGTCCTTATTTTTCCCTTGGAAAGAGACAACCAAAATTGGCATCACTTTGGGCTGGAACCAAAGGCAAAGCTTTGATTTCCATCAAGAAATCCAATTCCTTTGCAGCCATTCCAGTTTGGATAGACGCATTAAAAAACAGGGATTAAATTTTATGCCAGATCATATGGTTCAAAATAAGGAGGGTTTAGTTCTACCCTTTGCTCTTCCCAGCTAGGGTGCCTCCAGCAAAGTACCCTGTATTGGAATTTTAGATCAAAACAGTTGCTGTGCATCCAAAGCCTGCATGCTTGCAAACAGAAAGGAGGCCAAAGGAGAAAACTCTTTAAGACACAAGTGAGAGCTGGGAGGGAGTGAGTGGAACAAAAGCTGCTGCTTGAAAATCCATCCCAGAAGATGAGTGTCAAAGGTAAAGGAGAACTTTCTGCAAAAGAGCTCATGTGTTGACTTGTTCCTCCAACAGTTTTGTCTTTTTGAAAGAGGGCTGCCCTGCAGAGAAGCTGTCCCATACCCAAAAGGCTGATAACAGCCCTTCTCACCACCCAGGACCTGAGTTTCAAAATCCCCATGGGCAGGGGAGGCAGTTTTGGAGAGCAGCAGTAATAAGCTGCATGCTTCAATGCAGCAACAGGGGGTGAGGGAAGCAATGGCTATCACCTCAGTTCAGGCTGGCTCCTTGTTTTTCTGCACTTTAAAGGGAAAAAGTAGCACCAGGTAATTTATTGACACTTCCAGGTCACAACAGGAAAAGGAGAGGCTGTGCTGGTCCTGCAGGGGCAGAGGCTCCTTCTGAGCTCATTGACTTTAGTCATGGTCCAGATCTCCTGCTTGCTCCTGAGGAAAAGTGTTTTCAAGAGGGACTTTTCTCCTTGGAGCTTAAAGGGAGACAAATTATTATATAAAATTGCAACGCTCTGTGTGACCACCACTCCCCATTCAGAGGCTCTGCTGAATCCTTTGTTGTTTCATTTGAATATCTGTGTTTCTCTTCTGAGGAGCAGGAGGACTTTTTAGAGCTGCTGCAGGATGAAACAGGGCAAGAGGAAACTTGCTCTTGTAGGGAGAAGATCCTGCCGAAATATTTGAATAGAATGAGATGGACATTTCATGGTACTCTGAATTCCATTTCAGGTGTGCTACAAAGAGTTTATATGAAAATTTATTAATTTGCAAGCCATTGTATGCATGGTAGCCATTTAGTTAGGAAGATGAAAAATAGAAATAAAGAAATAACTTGGAAACTGTGGGTACGATGGGCCCGTAGGTGTCTGGCAAACACTTGACCCCAGTGCCCAAACTTCTCAGTGAGGTGTTTGTATCCAATTGTCAACTCTTGGCCACTCTCAACAAGTTTGTTCTTTGGATCCCTTTTCTGGATTTTTTTTTTAAGAATACTTTTTGTATCATTGCCATAGATTTTTTTTTTCTGCTTATCTTTATTGTGGCCATCAAACCTGCTGGAAGAAGGCTTGCCCTACATGTGATGGAATAGCAGATGTAGTTCTGCCCCTCCAAATGGCACTGTATTTGCCTGTACAAACCCATAAAAGTAATTCTTAAATACAACAGAAATTAAGAAACCAACAATGGATACTATCTCAGAAAAGGACAAGTAACAATAATGTTCAGAGACCTGTCGGGGGGAGCATTTATAAACTATTTATATTAAAAAAAAATTAACTGCTGCAAACTGTTCCACACCTTCCTCTTGTTTTGGCAGTAGAATTTTTGCCACATCCAGTTTTCCAGCAGTATTTCTATTCCCCACCACCACCAAGCATGCACAGTAGTGACTGAACATTTTAAAAGCAAAAATCCCCCAGCACTTACCAAAGAAAAGACATTTAGCAAATGTTTGACGTCCAATGGAGTGGGGACAGCAGCAGTGCAGGCATGTCCCAGCCCAACCTGCCTTTCCAGGAATGCAGGTTCCCTGCAAAATTGCCCTCTCAGCCTGAGGGCAACACCTCCAGCACCTCTGCTCCTGCCCTGCTCCGTGGTTATTGTGTGCACAGATGAATGGCACGGCCCGGTGCGCTGGGATGTTATTGCTGCATAAAGCTAATAAAACATTTGAGTCACCGTGAGGAAGCTTTCCCATCCCACTACACGCCTGATCCTCGGGGTTACCCGCCTTTGCCTCCTCACCTTTGCAGTGTATGGTGTTATTCTAACCTCTTTCATCTTTGGCTTTTGGCAGTCTTTTCTGCTTTAAGTATATAGTTATCTTAAGTTGAGCAAGATGTTTCAGGCTACAATAACTGGCTGATGTTTTAAATTGAAACCCCCTAATATGCATTCAATTTACATGTACTAAGGCTCTCATTCAATCTGAAATACCAACCAAATATAAAATAATAGTGACACTTGACATTTTCACAGGGATTTACGACTTCAAAGGGCTCTACAATATAAACGAACTCTCTCTGTACTTATGAGGTGGGTAAGCAAATACTCTTAAGATGGAGAATGAATGAGGAGGGGCTGCAGAACTTGCCTGAGGCCAGACAAAGAATTGGTGTCAGGGCTGAGGTCTGGCTCTCCTGGACCCAAACAGCTGGGCAGCTCTTTGGCTCTGAAAGCTGCATAACCCACATGGACGAGTTAGGAGCTCTACATCCCAAGCAGAGGTATGACAAATGTACACACTGGAATTGAATGCTGTCATCGGATCAAACACACCCATTCTCTCTGTCCCGGCTTGGAATCACCCTGAACATGATGCTGCTGTGGTTCCTTATTTTTGAGGTACCCTTACACCAGTGATGTAACTTCAGCACCCAGGCTGGGGCATGTGGCATGCTGGTCATGGGGCAGATCCTGCTTGTGCAAACCTGCAGGCAAATGATAACACGGGTAGGAAATCTTTGCACTGACTGCCCTTAGTGCCAGCCTGTTCACCCTTTTGTGAAAAGGTTTCCAGCCTATTTTCTCATTTGCCAACATGGGCTGGGTCCCTCTCTTGCGACACTGCTCTGTTTTGGGGAGGAGACGCCTTCCAAGCAGAGCCTGCCTCAGCAGCCTGAATTAGAAACCTGCACTCTGCTTGATGGATGCAGCTATTGTTAACACAAACAGGCGGGTGGATGTTTCATTAATCACAGCCCATAAACCATTTTGACTAACTGAAAAAATATTTCCTCTGTCTTATTCACTCCATAGCTCCTCTGAGCCTTTTAGCCCATTTGTATGGACTAGAGAATGAGTTGCTACCCGTTATACAGCATGTCTTGCCCTTCCCTTGCTTTGTAAACACAAGCAGCTCCATTCCATGGTGTGTTTTGATGAGCAGCCAAGAGCCAGCTAATGTACTGTTTGCTGACAAGTATATGTTATTAATCCAAAAGCACTGAGCTTGTGGGTTGTGACTTCTTTTTTTTCAAAAGAAATATAAAAACTAAATTAAACAAGGGTGTGGATATTCCTCAAATGTAGCTACTGTTCCTTCTGTGATGCAGTTGCAAATGTGCAGCTCCTCCAATTTCAGGGAATTAATTAGGGCATTCTTCTGCTTTAGTGCATTTATCTTCCTGCAGAAATCACACAAACTGAACTGGGCGTCCTCTATTGACAATCATTTCCCTCAATGAATTGGAATTTCAAAACAAATACAGGGATAAACCTGTGGCAGCCCTTCCTTGTACACACCGTGCTCCTTCGTGCGGCTCCCTGGGACCAGGTGGTGGCAAGAGGGTGGTGGCAGCTGCTGAGAACCCCCAAGCACAACATCCCTGTGACCCAGCAGAGATTTCACACATCACCCAATGCACTGCTTTTGGTGTATTTTTGACAAGACTCCACCTTATAGAGTCTCATGACTTTGTGGGATATACTCAGAAGGCTGACATAGACCCCCAGAATCTTTCCTACCAGGACAGGCCCCGTTGCAGGGAGCAGCCCATTAACTCTTTGAAAAGGGGCTTGTAGCTCCAACCAAAGCAAGGACCATCCCCACCCCATCTCCAGAAATGGCTTGTGGGCGGGAGTTAAGTGGAAGAGGAGGAAGAAGAGAAGAGGGAAACATGCTTTGAAAGCCTTCCCAAGCCAGGCAGGCTGGGGGTGGGTGTCTCTAACCAGCCACCATCACTCGGGGCTGAGTGCTCTCTGCACCAACAGGTTTGTGCACTGGGACCCCCCACCACACAGAGCAGAGCGTGCCCCCAGGGCAGAGCAGTATTAAGCTTGATGTAAAAAGATGACAACTAAACATGAGCCGTGTAGGCAGAAAACACAGGGGCTTTCATTTCCATGTGCAGGGCACCATTTGCCTTCCAAATTCAAATGACAGCTTTTGAGGCCGTTCTTTCAGGTGACAAATGGTAATAAAGCTCCTATTTACACTGGCTGTTGACTCATCTTAGGTGGAATTATGTACTGAAATAAGTAAATAGCTTCCTATTCAATGTGATCCATATACAGCTATGGGCCAGAGTACAATGCAAGGCTCCTGTATAGACAAGACCCCTGTTTGTTGTGTGCTTTTCTAGGTCACTTAGCACTTTGCTTCAAAAACGTGCTTTTTAGGACTAAGACTCCTGGTGTGCATGGTCTTTCCCTTGTGCAGAGTAACTCACCCTTAAAAACTAGCAAAACTATGATTGCTTTTTAATTTGCATTGTAAACACATTAAAGATGAGCTGAGCAAACCAGGACAACTTAGGATGCCTTTTTACATACCTGAATACGAGGCTTGTGTGATTTATTTTGCTGGTATCCATTTATCTAATGAGTTTTGGGACTGTTAAAAAAATCTTGGAAAAAGAGTCTCAAGACAATTGCATTTCAGATGGTGCAATTGCTGAACCTTACGTGTGTATGAAGCTTTTTAATAGCTCTGGTTTGTGTCTGTCAAACTGGTGAAGGGGACAGAGCCCATTTTTTGTTTAGGACAGTATTTTTCTGGGGACCTGGAAGCCATTTTTGACACATTTAATTCAGTTGAAAATGTGTAATTAAAAGTCCCTTAGAAACTAACAAAACAAACTCCAAAAGCAATTGTCAACAACTCGGGAAAAAAAAGTGTTTAATGTTTTTTCTCTTAAAACACTCAAAGATTGGTGCTCAAAGATTTCTGAATAGCTCTCAAATTGCAAAGAAGAAATCAGGAAAAATAAGGAAGCATGAGGTGAAGTGAGTTGATAGCCATTGTGGATATTTCAAAGGACACAGCATGCTTATGAACATTTAATCCATTTAGTCCTACCTCAGCTGGCAAATTATCCAGGACATTGTGAGTCCATGTAAAATCCTGGTTGGCTGGTCATTATTTTGAAAAGTTAAAAAAGGTACAATATTGTAGTTTTCCATATACATGGATAAGCTTTTTTACCCAAGGCCAGAAGAATTTACTTTCTGTAACTGATAAACACTTATACTTCCATCTCTGTTGATTTCTTTCTCTAGTATTTCTCTAGTAGATGCTGAAATCACTGCTTTACAAAAAATTGCTGTCCAGGGAACAGGTATTGGTGTCACTTTGTGAGGCTTTTTGAGAAAGCCAAGGTGCCACTGTGAGTTCAAAGCTGAGGGGCAGAGGAATCCAGGTTTTCTAGAGCTCTTCCAGGATTGTGTCCCACTATCACTGCTGCAAGAATCTTCCCCATCTCAGGAGTTTGTGTTTCCCTGAAGAGAAGATCATATCTACATGCCTGACACATCATGAATGCACAAACATCTCTGCTGGAAGACAATGAGCATTATCTTCTGTTGCTGGAGAGGAAAAGAGAAGAAGGGAAAGGTGTAGCAACTCTCCAGAGTGCAAAGTGACCTATAGCCCCTCAGTGGGAGGCATGAAGTTATGTAGCTCATTAAATCTTAAAAAAGCAAGGAGAGAAGCTGCTTCCAATTATCAGGATGAAAATTAATGAAATAAAAACTACAGACAGGCAGCAGAATTATGCAATAAAAAGGGCTTTGCTGGCATTAACAAGGAGATGTGTAATATTTGTGTGGTTCTAGCTCAACCTTGGCTTGAACACACGGTGATTCTGCACATAAAATGTATCCAAATTAATGAATTAAAAATCCTTGATAATCCCATACAATTTTCTGTTCATAGTTAAGTATTATTAGTTGGGAAATCTCCTCAGGAAGGGAAAATGAGGTTGTGATCTGTTGTCTGAGAAAATAACCTCGTTGTTAGTATAAAACAGTCATGTGCTGCGATGACTGGCCAGAGCCATGGAAAAGCCCAACTGCTCTTTTCTTACAGGGAATGAAGGTCCAACATGGCAAGAACTGCATGAAACAAGGTCCAGGGGAGACCTACAGTTTGGGGCACATGGGACCCAAGCAAAGTGAGAGTGGAAGTGAATATGCATGAGACAAACTGCCTTTAAGTGCAGGAATAGTTTTATTGGAAGGCTTCACATCATCCCACAAATAATATCTTCCACAATGTTAGCTCTGCCTTGGGATCCAAGGAGTGTTGTCATACAAGGAGTCCACATACAAGGAGTCCACATCTAAAATCCATCCAGGGCATTCTGCTACAGAGTTCATAGCCTTCAGCTCTTACATGCAATATTCATGAGCTTGATGCAGAAAATACTGCTTTTTCCTTGAAAAAAACTTGGCTACTCCTTCCTTTTTGCTTTTCTTCTCCCAGCAGATATGAAAGAACACAATTGCCTTCTTAGGCAGCTGCATGAAAATGTGCTCCTTTGCTTTGTCAGCTCCTTAAATGTAACCTTTCTTTCTGTGATAGTCAAGTCTGTCTGCCATGAGATGGATGTATGACCAAAACAGTGTTCACCAGGGCCTGAGGAGCCCACTGGCATGGCCAGCAAGGTACAGTGAAAGCAGTCAGTATACCTGAAAATGTGTTAGTGAGATTGCTGTGCCCCTAAAAGTAGACTCAGAACCTCCAGTGAGGGGAAAATGTTGCAATCTAAACATTTATACTATTGAAAAAAATGGGAAATCATTTGCTCAGACATAAATTAGCTCCTACAAGACAGATTTATTATGGCGTGGAATGTTTTAATGAGAAGAGGAGGTTCCACAACCATAGGATACACTTTGCATCAGAATGTTTGACATATAAATAACATTTGGGTGAGATTTTCAACCCTGCGACATTTAGCACTTAACGGGGGATTTGGAAGGAATTTAAGGAAGAGGGATGTGTAAATTGGTTTTTCAGTGAAATCCTGAGTGCTCTGAGGTCTGACGTCAGGTTTGCGCACGGGAGCTGCGGTGGGATGTGGCCGCGGGGCAGGGGAGGGCGGAGAGCCTGAAAGGCTCTCAGGAGTGATCTTTGTGGAGAGCAGCTCTCCCTCTCTGCCTCCTTCAGGCAAAGCCCTTTCCAAGCCTGCTTCAGGGGATAAGAGAGAGGACAGGGGCACAATTTCTGAAATATTGTTTCTCTTTCACCTCCTGCTATCCCGAAATCTGGTATTCCACAGACTTCTAAACTGTTTGGGGTTATTATCAATTCTTGCTGTAGGAATCTACTGCAGGATCCCTGAGTGAAGCTGATAGATCAGTTCCAGTTAAAGCTGATAATCAGACTGGGTAGCGAAGTCAGGAAGAGTTGGCAATAAGGGATTCAAAAAGGACAAAGGGTAGGATTTTTTTTCTTATTTCCTATGGCTATTAGCAGTGAGCTTAACACCACCTGTAAGAAAACGCCAAATCATGAGCTGGGTACTTACCTGAGAATTTTTTATTTCTAGCCTGCACTTCCTCCAGGAAGAACTTGTTTTTTTCTTGTTACCTGTTCTTGAAGAATAACAACAGCATCCCCCAAAACTCTTCCTCCTGGTCTGGTAAAAAGTACCTGTATAGGAAATGATAGGGGAAAATAGAAATAATTATCATCGTATTATTTTGTTCTGGTTGGCCATTCACTGAGAAAGTATAAACATAACAGAATATCAAGGGATTTGAATTTGGATTTTAACAATGCAGATTTTAGCAGTTGTGACAAGGGGTGTTTTGTAGACATGAGAGCTATGGATTTATGGTCTTGCACTGGTTTTCACACCAAGAACAACTAGAGAGGGGGACACTGAGCACTGGCATTGGGTAGAGCCTTTGGCTGGGAACGATGGCTGAGTTTTTCAGATCAGAAACCACATTTTCAAGATCTGAGCCTCTCTTCCCACCTCCTTTCCCACAAGTATGGCAGAAGCAGGGCTGTGATTTCCACAGGTATGGCCACTTCTCCCTGAAGGTCCCAGAGGAGCTCCTGCCCTTCCTCTCCCAGGCTCAGTGCTCAGGTCTCTGTCCCAGTTACTGGCTGACTTTGCTGGTGTGACATCCTCAGCACTCAATGAGGACATGGTGTTTTATTCAAAGAAGAATATCCTTGATTGCATCATCCCAGGAGGAATCATACTCAGATCATTGGGATGCTGCTTCTGGCAGAGCCCCTGGAATGAGCAGCAGAGTGCTGATCCTCCTTCTGCTCTCAGTGGTTTTCCCCAGCTGCCTTTCCCAGAGGAACCCTTCCCACTCCTCCAGTGCCCATAAAGACAAAAAGTGTCAGAAAGAAAGCTGAGAATTGCAAATATTTAGGTATTCAGTGGCAAAAAACCGAGGGCAGACATGGAAACAACCTGAGACATTTCTGGGACAAGGATTCAAACCTTGTGCCTGCCACACTGGCTCTGAAGAATATGAATTCGTATTTGGGTGTGTAACTTAAGTTTTCTCTTTCGGAAGCTCAAGAAGATTGCAATGGTTAGTTGAAGTTTCCAAACCCGTGGAGAAGAGGAAAACATGTTCCCTCAGCTTATTTCATGAATTATGCATTATAAGAAACCTAGTGGTACATCAAGTTGGGAAATGGGCATGCAGTGTCCCCCAAAGTATTTTAATCTCGACCACAACAGTCTTCTGACTTATCTTGCACATAAAATTTGTTTATTTTTGTAATGCTATGAAGAAAAAAAATATACTTCAAACAAGAAAAATAAGAAATCTGGCAACAAAGAGGGTACAAAGGGGTACACTAAAAAAAACCAAAACAAACTTTTGAAGGGTTTTTTACATTCCTTAAAGGTAAGTTCTGGGTACTTTATGCAGTTTTTCCTTCCTCTTTACATTTTGCCATGACATTGCAAGTCAGCAGTTGAAGAATTGCCACAGATAAAAACATGAACATTTTATTCAAGAGCAATATCCTCAATAGCACAGTATTCGAAGGAAAATTGCTGCATTCAGTTTTAATGTATATAAATTAAGGGAAGGAGAAGCAAAGTGTCCTCTTGCCTGTGTTAATAAAATAATTTTTAGCAGTTTGGGGCAGAAAAAGGAATATTGATGTTTGACCTTGAATTTGTTGTGGTGTTTCACAAGAAAAGGCTATGTTTGAACAGTGTAAATGTCTCATCTTTCTAGGAAAAGCTGTTTTCACCTAATTCATAACATGTTTGCAGTTCTTATGTTGGTAATGAACTGCACCGATTTGGCTGTGTAAGTAATAAATTCACTGACTAAGTTTTGCAAAAATAAAGCCTGGCCAAATTTGCAAGATTTTGGGAAAGTCATGAAAACCATCAATCTTGGCATTCAAAAGTTTACAAGGCACAACTTTGTTTTACCAAGTGCTGTTGTAATAATTTATAAATTTCATTTAGCATTTCTTTTACTCAATAAGTATATAATTCATACAGGACAGAAATTAAGTTGTACAACACTTGGTTTCAATTTTGCAGTTCCTATTAGGGGATTTTAATGTTCTCCTATTATTGCTGCAGAGCTTTTTCTCTGCTGTTGAGCCGTATCATCCATGTGCTGGCCAGCTTAGATGAAAAGCCACACTGCATGTGCTAAATCTTCATATTAATGCTACCAAATGAATCAATTCCTACTCTCTGACTTCTGAACCTACCCTAAGGTGAAGGAAACACGATCCACTGAGGATCATCTTGTAATTAAAACAATTCTCTATGAATCAGCATGACAATGCAGGTGCTAAGCAAGCATCTGTTCAATTAAGTTGGTTTAGCAGTTTTGAGGCAAGTCTATTTTGCTTTTTTTTTTCCACATCATTAAGCTTACCTTAATGCTGGAAGCAAACAATAGCTCATTAGTGGATTAGGCGTAATTACCAACAGCAGTCATTATTCCTGAGGCTTAATGGGCCAATTTGCTGCTGTAATAGTACCCCAGTATTGTGGTGCTGCTGCAGAAAAGCCAGTGGTGCTGGAATGAGCCACTGCCTTGGAGGCCCTGGAAATGGCTGAGCAATCCCAGCCCTTCCCAGGACACCCTCCCATGGGATGGAGGGATGGAGACTTGCTGCCAGCTGGGGGGTCCCATCAGCTCCCAGGCTTGCATTCAAGCTGAAGTGCATCCACTTCATGCGGGTTTGCTGTCAGTACAAATTCCTGAGAGGAAAGGGAGGAATTCCCGCAGCCGCGTTAGGACTGCCCCACCTGGATTCTCTTTTTGTTGCCAATGTATTTAGAAAAACTTTTTTAAAATTATTTTTTACTGCAGTAGCCAGATTAAGTTTTTGTTGTGCTTTGGGCCTTCTAATTTTTTCCCTTCATAACCTCACGACATCCTTGTAGTCCTCCAGAGTTGCCTTCCCCTTTTTCCAAAGGTCATAAACTCCCCTTTTTTCTTTCCCTGAGTTCCACCTCTCTGTTCAGCCAGGCTGGTGTTCTTCCCTGCTGGCTCATCTTTTGGCACATGGGTGCAGCCACAATGAAGACAAAATCTTGTTTGTGAGCTGCAGGTCTGGTACTGTAGGAATAAGGATGAGTGACTCAGCTTCATCTTCAGATTTCCCAGGAAGCTTGGGCTGCCTGAGGGACTCAGCCTCTCTTACTCTGTGCAGTTCAGAGGCAGAGGCTGAGCAGGGGAATCAGAGGCCCGAGTGCAGAGGACTGAGGGACCATTGGTGAAGTCCAAGTGTGCATAATTGTAGTCCTGTTTGCAAGCAGAGTCAAATGAAAATGGCAGCTATGTTTTTATATTTAGCATTATATTTTTAGTCACTCCTTTCTACCTGAGTGCCATATCGTTTTTCTGCTTTTAGGAAGGGGATTAAGAAAGGAAAAAAAAAAAAAGACATAATGCTATAGTGGAGTTAAGTGCCACTTCTTCAGGCTCCTGTCAAATCTTGTTATTTGGAATAATTACCAGTGTCAGGTTTGGGGAAGGAGTTTGATGTAAATTGCCTCAACCTGTACTCATTCTGTGAGAAAAGAAAACCAATATGTTAGCAGGTAAAGGACTGAATAGGCACCACCAGGAAAATCACTGTTTAAACAGCCTCACTTTAATATACATGACTGTATTTTATCTCCATTTTTCTTTATGTCATTCAGACCTGGGCAAATCCTGCCCATGCTGTGACCAGTGGTGATTTCTCATTTATTTTAATAGCCCAGCCTACAGACCTCTGCTTAGCAGGAGGTCTGGTGGGTTGCTGAGCATTGTGTTCATTACTATATATGATCCCTTAAAAAGCAGGGAAAATCTAACCAGACTTATTTGTGCCTCCATGCAGGGGAAAGACCAACTATCTTCTAAAGGCAAGCTCAAAAGAGGTTTGAGGGAACCTGTCTGGGTTATGTCCAACTCTGCAGTCCAGCCTTGGTGTCTGTACAAGACCCAGCAGTGATATCCATGTTTTCTCTGCAGTACAAGTGAGGATGGGTGGAAGTTTTGTGGGGGAAATTGTTCATCCTGGTCTGAGGTCTAGAGTCATGGTGGAGCAAGAGGACATGTCCAGGCTGGAGAGGAAAATGAGCCTTTCTGACTTTGGCCTGCTGTCATCTCCCATGCAGTTACTTTCTTGCATCTGCTACTCATCTAAATTTTTAATTTTTTTTTTTTTTAAGTGGGGAAAATAATGTCATTCTCAGAAGCATTTGTATACTTTTAGTGAATAGAATCCAAAACCCAAACCCTATAAAAAACTTGAAAATAATCAACTCACTCTTTTGGATCACATCTCAGAAAACAGTGGGTTTTATTTCTTTCCATTTTGTGAGCATAAAAAAAACACACCTCATTTTTTCCCTCTTCGCAATTTCTTTTGAGTTATGGGAGCAGTTTCTGTCTATGAATTGAAATAAATCACCACCATAAAAATCATAGTGTATTGCTTTCTTCACTTCTTGGAAAATGACCTTCAAATCCCTCACCATCATGCATGCCATGACAGGAGACCAAGTAGGTGCTTTTGAGATAGGAATTTTTTGTAAATTTATCAAAAAATTGCTGTCCTGTTGTCATCCCTAAGTCCCTGACCCAAGAGCTTCCACTGTCAGTGTGCTGTGTGGGGATGGCTGATCCTGCTCCATCCCCAGCTGGGCACCACTGTCCCTGCTCCAGGGAGGCTGGTGCTGCTCAGCTGATGCCAAGCACAGCTGATGCCAAGCACAGCAGCCCCAGTGTGACCTGATCTGTGGAAACGACATCTGCATTGGGCACTGCCTCTAATCTTGGCAGTAACTGATCCAACAGGATGGCTGAGCCATGCACTGGCTGAGTGAGAGCCAAAACACTGCTGGATGAGTTGAATTTTGAGAGGAGACTGCTTGGGACAGGCTCAGGGTGTCTGCCTGAAGGTGAGTCTGAGCAACCCTGCAGTCACTGCAGCAGGTTTTAACCTGCAGGTGATAAATGACCTCACCAGTCACACGTGGAAAAATGTTACTGACTCCATGAAACTTGTTGCTCTGAGAGGTTCCTAGATTTCAGCATGCCTTCGTGATGAGGTAGAAATGATGGCCAGTCAGAGTCATGAGCTAGATGTACTTTCAGCAGCAGCTCTCACAATTATCTTCTGCTCTATTGCCAGTACTCAATTCCCATCTCAACTCTAAACATTAATGACTACTGCAGAGGCTGTGCAAATAAAGACTCCCTGAAGTGACTTGAAGTCATAGAAATTACAGAGACACACTAAAACTATTCAGATGCTAGAAGTTATTTTTTACTTTGGGAGGCACAATCCTTTTTTTGGAGTGTTGGTGGCATTGGTGAGAGCTTGTGATCACCAATGCCCATCTTTGTATTTCTGGACTCTCTCTGGTTACCTCTGTTCTGGCCAAAATGTCTTGCCAGGTCAGGAAAGTGGAGACATGGAAAGGGAAGGAAAAAATTACTGCCATTTCTTTGAAAGGAATTGGATTGCCGTGTGTGGGTGTGAGTGCCAGGTTTGCCAAGGATCTGAGAAGGACCTTCCATGAGTACTCAAATCTGTGATCCCTCCAAGGTCTGCTGTACTACGGCTGATCCCTGAATGCTCTGGATACCCTACAGAAAGGATGCCCATGAGATCCTGCCTCCTGGCAGGAGCAGTGATGCATGGAAAGGACAGATAGCCACACAGTATCGGGCTGCTCTGAAGTCTTGTGGAATTTAATAGGCAATAAAGTCAGGTTTGACAGAATATACATTCACAGATTATTAGATTTGGTCATATTTCAATTACTATGGGTTGTATTACAGCAACAGTGAGGGGCCAGGTGAAATCCTGCTGTTTGTGCATTGCCTAAATAGAACAGGAAAGGTAGGTTTTGCTCTACAGTTAGTAAGTTAAAGTGAAAACAGTTACAGTGGAAATCTGAGGCTTAGAGCAATTGACCCAAATTAATAGGAAATTAAGAGGAAATCTTGTGAACCCAAACCTATGAAGCTCCTGTTTATCCTTGTGCTGCTCTTCTTCTGAACCTCCTCAAAGCTGTGAATAGACTGCTCTGGTCTTCTATACAATGCTATAAAACTATTCAAAGAACATGAAGGAAGCTAAGTTTCTCATTTACTGCTCCATTTTTTTCCCTAAAACACAGGAAATCTGGTTGTCCATACTGTTTGAAAATATTGTTTATTGATATTCGATTTGCCAAATGCTAATAACCACAAGCCTACATGATGGAAGATAAAACTAATACATGAAAGTTAACACTGATCTCAGTTTAGAGGTTCTGTACTGATGTGACTCCAATCAAGCCCCAAGATCTAGCAGAGGATGCTGCATTCCCATCTGTTTATCCTGTGGTAACTTTTCACCATAAGCCTGCCCTAGAATTTACCAAATCACAGGATGCTTTGGTGGTGTTTGTGGGTTGCTCATCTAAATATTTCCTTGTTACAACTCATCTTGGGCGACAGATAATCTGATACAATCATAATATACTGTTAAAGCATAAAGGCAGTCAAAATAGTATTAATCTGTATCAAGTGTGACTGGTGAGAACAGGAATCCTGCCAAGCAGCTGCCCATCGTGAGGTTAAGGAGCTCTACAGTGGCTAATCCTGTTGTCATCTGAATTAACTTTCAAATAGGGTAAAAACCCCCAAGCAGTTGCATAATAAGAGGCTTAAGGTCTTGAGCTGGGGAGCAATGTTTGTATTTTGTGCATGCCTGTGTAGCAGTAGCACCTTGAATGTCATTTTGGTGTTAAGAGGATTGTTTTCCTGGGTAAACTGGGTGATGCTCTGCAGCTTGCTCTAGCCAAATCTGAGTGGGTGTGTGTGTGTTGATATCCTGCAATGACAATTAAGGACCCCAGAAACACTGGCCAGTGCTAGATACCTCAGAGAATGATCCTGGAAATACAGTGGTAGATGCTTTTTCTCCTGGGAGCTGGTGCTTCCCAAAGAAAGCCTCCAGGGGGGTCTACCTGCACTGAACTCTTTACAGGCTGGAGCTGCCTGATAGCATTTGGCATGCTTGGCAGGATAGTCCAAGTATGTTTTCAAACAAAATAAACATCCAGCATGTACAATTATTCTCCTGGCTCTTTTGAATCTCCAGTGGTCCTTTCCAGCAGGAGGGATGAGCAGTTGGGTACCTGGTTGCTCAGGTATCTTACAACCAGTTGCTCATGTCTGTGTGGCTCTCACTCATGGTGTTGTGGTTACAGTTTTTGGAGATATTTTTCCATAAATATTTAATTTATGCAACCATTTAATATACACAAATAAAACAAGTAAAAGAACAGCAAGGCTCACAAAGGAGGAAGGTAATTGCCTCTGCTAAACTCACATTGTTGTTATAGCAGTAGAAGAAGATTGAAGCTGGGCAGATCAGTCTTGTTAAATGTTTGCTGCTTGGTCTGGACTTTTTTTTCCCCCCCCAAGATATAAACCAGAGATATTGCTTGGGGTTCAGCACCAAAAATGGATATTCATTGGGGTAAGATGGCATCAGGTTCATTAATGTGCTTTTGCATCGGGATCTGTTAGGTTGTCACTGTCAATGGAAATCTTCTCCTTGAGTTCTGTGAGTGTTGTGCCACACATGAGCAGAGCTCTTGGCTCAGTGCTTGAGTTCACAGGAGACAAAGGAGAGACACTGGCATTCAAATAAACCCTGAGCATCATCCCCCTCTCCTGGAGAAAAGAGCTTTTTTTCACAGGATTTAGGCTTCAGATGATATACTGCAGTCTTTCAAAAGGATTGATGTGCAGTATTTGGCTAAATTAAGGATTAAAAAAAAAAAGTGTTTTTCAATGGCCACCTCATTTGTCCTGCTGATTCTTGTTGCAGATGGCTCCTGATGCCATCAGGATGTCCCCACAAGGATCCCACAGAGGGTCTGAAGGAAAAACTGCTCCAGTCTGTGCTGGTGAATGCAGGGAGTGACAAAGACACCACAGCAAAGCTGGAAATGTTCACTCACTTTTTCCTCCTTTGTTTCTAGAAGCAGATGAGAGTGCTGAGCCCTGAGGGTGCTCCTGCACTCCAGCAGCCCATCACAGACCAGAGCCACAGCCGTGGCTCAACTGGCAGCTTTGTGGGTTTGCCAGCCATTTAAAATGTTTGCCAATATTTAAAGCATGCATTGTTGTGGTTTAAACTTGGGAAGGATTTTTAAGGAAATCTTCAGCTGCGGAAAAATGCCAAGAAAAGCAGCCTACAGCTGGCCACTCGCATATTGCTGCAGTTGCTCTTGTGTGGCTGTTTGCTTTGCAGCAGAACTTCATGGTGCACATCCCAGGTGTGGGACCTGAAGGGCACTTTCATGGCATGTAGCAGTTTTGAGGAAATTTCTCCTCTCTCAGCTGGACAGGGCAATGTTTCTGCTGCTATGATCAATTTTACAAGTCAGAAATGGCAATATTTCACTGATAACCCCATGAGTTCAGCTCTTCTGTCCCCTCTGCTGGTTGCTGAGCATGTGGGGCCCTCAGCTGGAGCACCAGGGAGCTGTGGTGGGAGCAGCTCAGCTCATGTTCTTGGTTGCTTTTGCCCCCTGTGCCATGAGAAGTGGCTGTTTAGGAGGTGGAGGAGGGACAGTGGTACGCCCTGACTGAAAATTACTTCTCACTTCCCTTGGGTCTCCCATCCCTTGAGTCTCTGCTGCAGGGCCAAGTAATTGTGGATGTCAACACCAGATAGTTCAGGGGACAAGACTTTTGAAGTCAACTTTTGAAATCAGCTTTTGCCTCTCTTGATTGGATTGGTCTGTACCTAACTCAAAATGTTCTTATTTTTTTCCCCACCAGTTGGGTCATTCAATGACTTCGCATATTCTGGTATCTTAAAATGTTTTAAGATACCTCATGTTCTAGAGTCTTTTATGCCCATTTTTGCAGAGTTTGTGAGAACTCAGCATCTGTAAGACCTCTTTGTCTGTGTCACTTGGGCTGACTTGGACCTCAGGTTTAATAGTTGCAAAATGAATGAGAAGTGGGTTGGTTGGTGGGAGGGCTGATGGTTTCACACAGGTTGGCAAGGTTGAATATTGGGGGAAGAAAGATAAAACCAAACTCAACCATCAAAGAACTACCAGACAAACAAAAGAGATGAATCTTCTCAATTTTCTGGGAAGGTTCATGTTTCCAAAAGGCTCCCACTTTAAAGTTGCTGTAGGTTTTTTTTAGAAGTCTGGTTATCTACTTCCCAGCTCTGCTACTGTTGTTTTGTGCAGCCTTGCTCAAGACATTTATTATTCTTAACTTAATAATTGTAGAATAGAGAAATATGAGGGGTTTTCATTGGTAAATATGCTAAGATTTACGTATTTAGTAAGTGTGGAAATTTTTTTCTTTTTCAGTCTGTACAATGAGTATTTCAGGAAAAGGGGATCCTGGAGAAGCAGCACTATTTGAGATCCCTCACTTACTCCAGTTCTGAAGGTTTGGGGCACTTCACTTCCATTTGTGCCCAAATCTTTAAATTTGTAAATGGGAGCAAGTCCCAACCCCTCTGAAGACTCTTCTTGCTCTGTGAATCACCAAGGAAGGCTTTGTTGTCCTTTTAGGAATGTGATGGGGACTAAGCTCCTGGGTTTGGGAAGGGGAGGTGGAGCTCTGCGCTTCCAGAGCCGATGGTCATTTCGTGATAAAGTGATAATGCTAATAATCCCCAGGTCCTTTTTTTTTTTGCCTTTGAACTGAACACTTTGCCTGTCTCAGCTGTGGTTGCCTTTTTGAACTGTCAGTTTGGGAGGATTAGGTGCATGTTTAGGCTGGGTGAACTCATGAATGAAAATATTTTCCTTGGCAGTTTTTAAAATGCTTCCCCCCTTTAAGAGCTGAACCCTTTGGCAACAATCTGCTTTTTGCCCAGATTACCACTGTCATTTTGGGAGGTCTTTTCCCGCAGAACAAACAATGGAATTTTAATAACACAGTGAAATAGATTCAGGACTGCTTTATTTATATTTTCTTTATTTATGCTTGAATACTTCGTATGCAGCTCCAGCAAAGACAAATTTAAGCTTTGTATTACTTCAAAATGATGAATTAAGCTCTGGGAGATTTACTTCCCCAGAGAAGGATATTTTGATTCACTGCTTTGAAAATGTCTCATAAAACCAATAAATATCACAGAAATTGAAAATAAAAAAAAAACCTCAGTAAAAATTGCAGATGCAAAGTAGAGCAGACACAGAGCTGCTCTTTCTGCAGGGTCTGCCTTGTGTCTGCAACCACAGCTCCCTGCTTTAGTGAAGGTTTGACTCGAATGCAACATTACAGTGAAGTTGAGTTAATTTTGAGCATTTATTTTGTGTAAAGCCCTGCACTGAAGTACTCAAGCCAACATCATCTTTGGCTCCCTGAGCAAACTGGAACTGGTTAAGCTCCCAATACCATGGTTTGAAGGACTCTGCTTGCAGAGCATCCTTCAGAGTTATCTAACTTTGTCTAAGGGCAAAGAAATCACACTGACATGCAAAGTGAATTGGGGATCATCTGAAGTGAAGTGTAAAATAGTAAATGCTAAGGCAATGAGCTGAGTAACTACTACCAAACTGAAATAAAGCAGCTTGTGCCTCATACAAACTCTTCTCAGAAACTCTGACAGGTTTGAAAATCAGCTTTTTCTGACCAGGGTGGCATTGATTGCAGTGGTAAATATTATTCTACTTTATGAATAATCCCTTAAGGTTGCTATATGATATGCTTTCTCCTCAAGAGAACTCTGTTATTTTATTTTCCCTGCACATCTTCATTCTGGTGTACCATCCTTCCAACTTCCCAAGCCTGAGCAAGGAGATGAAGAATAAAAATATTCCTGCATAACAAATCTGTTCCAGGCCTTTCAGTGTCAAAAAGCTCTTTGTCAGATAAGCCACTGATACTCTGCTGTATTCAATTAAGAGAGATGGCACATGCTATAGATGGAAATGAACCAGTGCTTTCACTCTGGGGATCGTGAGGCACAGAAGGGTGCTGGGAGGAAGGGCTGTGCTATGGGAGCTGTAGAAAAAGAGAAGGAATTAGGTATTTTCAGGGATGCACTTGGTGTTATTTGTGCCTTATTGTTCTTTTTTTAATCTCTGCTGATTCTATCCTGCTTCACTAAAATCACCTAAGTAATTTTAGTGCATACAAAACACACATACAGCTCTTTGCTGCAGCCTGGCAGGAATCTGAAAAAGTCGGGGAGCAGAATTGGAGCAAAACAGGTCACTGAGACTCCCTTTGCTGAACGCAACTGGGATTTTTCAACGCAGACCTTGTCAGCATCAGTCAGAAGCTGGAGTGGTGTATACACTGGCTCTTTCTTGAGATGTGCTGGTCAAAGGATTCCTAGGAAGTCCCATTAGTGCTCCTCCAGTCCCACATCCACTCAGCTGAAATTTTCAGAGGAAAGATCAGCTAAACCCTGTGAGAATTTAATTTGGCTGCTGCCAGAGCAACAGCAAAGGAGTTCGGCCATCTCACAGAGATACTTTAATTTCAGAGCTACTGTAAAACAACTTCTGCCAAGGATATTGCAGCTGTTTTTCCATTTCCCTCCTCCTGTAAAATCAAGGGTGAGGAAGCTGCAGGGACATGGCTTGCATCCAGGAATGTGATAAAGATGCAAAGAAAAGCAATGATTCACAGGGGAATGAACCCCTTTGGCCATTTTGCTGTAGTTTTGCCTACCTGGATCAAAGCTGCTGCTGCACCTGCATTGTATGTTTGTAGAAGATGCTCTTCCATGGATCTAGGGAAGGTGGTTATTGCTTATCAGAGACAGTCTGTTAAAGCAGAGCAGTGGTTTGTAGATAAGGAAAAATGCTGCTGGTCATTGGGGAATTTTGGTCAATATCTGACCACCTTCCCCAGGGGAAGGAACTTGTCTTTACACTTTGGAGCCCAGAGTAGTGGGAGCTGGTGCTGGAGGAAGGAAAAGAGCTTGCAGGAAAGAAAAGAACTTCTCTGCTGTCCTGAGAGGCTGCTCCATTTCTGTCTTTACATCAAACAGCAGTTTGGGGCGGAGTGTGGAGGCAGCACTCTGCTCTCAGTTTTGAGAAAAGAGAAGAAGGCATCTGAAATGTGTGAGAAAAGTCAGCTCTGCTGTTCTCATGGATTCAGGCATTGTTCTTTCTCTCGTTTGCCAATGAGAAGAAATATAATTGGCCAAGTATGCACCAAACAAGTGCTGCAATTAGGGTGGTGAGTGTCTACAAAAGCAAAAGATATTAGAAACCAGAAACTGGAGTCTTTGGACATCAAACTCCATGGTACAGCTGGGCAGCTGTCTGCTTCCAAACCAGCTGTGGTGTTCGACCTCCTCCTGGAACAGTGGCACCCACAGCTTGTGCTCTGCTGTGTCAGGGGCTGTCAGGGATGGGCCAGACAACAGCATGGGGCAGAACAGAGAGCTCAACTTCACTGGCCAAAGCTGGTGCTGAGCACTTTAGGCTCTTCCTGACAAGGGTGGTGACCATCTGCAGCAGCATTGGGAAGGCTGGTGAAAGGTTTGGGATGGGGATGGACACAGGATCTGAGAGTAATGGAGAGAAATAGGGATCTGCAGAGACAAATGCACATCTGAACTCAGCTGCCACCAATCTAACCAGGAAAGCCAGACAAACAAACCTGCAAAAATATCTGTCTTACCATTGTCATGACCCACTTGTATTTAGACTGATCTTTCACTGAGCACTAATGCATTTAAAACAAGAACAAATAATATTTTAAAAGGCTTCTGTATCAGCAGAGCATCCAAAAACCAAGTCAGAACTTGTGTTCACTGGTGTTCATGCTGGAACATAAAAACAGATAGAAAGGGTAGAGAATCCTGCCATACCTGCTCATATCAATTTCCTATATCGTCACATTGAGTAAAAAAACTGAAAAGGGAAATGCACAAGGCATTGAGTAAAGTGCCTGAAGAATAAACTGTAAAGTCCTGAGCAAGAAGAGCAGCACAGAAGCCAAGAGGGACAGTTTAGAAGTTCCACTGTTGTAGGTCCTGGGGCTCTAAACCCTAAAGCAAGTTACCCCATGGGCATTCCAATGGGAGTCAATGATTCTGCATCTAAAAGCAGAGCCTGATGGCTGCAGATCTCTTGGTTTCAATGGAGCAGTGAATTGAAGCCTGCCTATCATTTATTTCATGCAGAAGTTGAATACTTCTTACCTTAATGATAAAAGTCCAAAATTACAATTTGGTAAAATCACCATGCCTCCATGCTAACAAGGACGAGGAGGGTGTGTTGCCACAACTAAACTCCCCTCTTGGCCACCTGCCATGTGTTTCCTTCATCAAAATCACTTGCAGAACAGAGGACTGGCTAGGAAAAGAAGTGGAAACAAGGCTGGAGGCATAGGCAGGGCTCAGATGGCACTTCTGTGATTCACCTTATCTATGGTTACCCAAAATAGCTGGGCAACTTCAAGAGAAACTGAGAACACTTAAATAAAACAGAAAGCAAAGTTTTGAGTTTATTTAGCCATCTATCTTTTAATTTTATTGGACAGTCCAGTAATTTTAATTAGTCAAGCCAATAGCTTTAATTTGGGTAATGGTTTGATTTTTTGATTTCTGGTCAGGGAGGTCAATGAAAGCACTTTATTTTTTAGCTAATACAAAATGTGAAGTTGGTGCTTTGTTTTCCTTC
Organism: Cettia cetti; assembly: GCA_013401135.1. Taxonomy (NCBI): domain Eukaryota; kingdom Metazoa; phylum Chordata; class Aves; order Passeriformes; family Sylviidae; genus Cettia; species Cettia cetti. The sequence goes on along the minus strand of VZUI01045552.1, from coordinate 176,441 downwards.
TAGAGTGCTGTATGCTGTACCTACCTTCCATGGATTCTCAGGTATCAGAGTTTAATCAATATTAAATCATCCTCATAGTCTAAGTATTTGCTTATGTGCTTTGAATTGTTGCTTGCATCAAGAACTGCAGTGATGCCCCCGATCTGCTTCCACTGGGCTCCCCCAGACTCTAATTATGTCATTTAGAGAAGGACATTTCCTGGCAGCAGTTCCTCAATTCACTGCAACAGCCACTCTTGGAATACAGGCAGAACAAGGCTGTAATAGCTTGCACATGTAGACATGGCTGCAGGGACAATTGACCTTCATTTGGGAGTGAGCACCAGTCTGGTTTGTTTAGTATTTCCAAATGATGGTACCTTACAACCAGCAGAAGTAACACTGCATGCCAGGCTCCAGGATTTACCTGTCTAGTGTTATGCCCAGATATATCATTACCTTATGTCAGTAGTTACGACCAGCTCCAGCAGAGAAATGCTCTGTAGCTATCCAAAAATGCTGGATTTGGGATCCCCCAAGTGCAAGAACTTGTGCACCAACAAATAGTTTCTTCAGAGGTCTGAGCTTAGCAACAAACTGTGGGTATTCCTGATATTAATGTAATTAATACATTCAAATGCATTGACTTCCTGTGCCTCAGCTTGATTCTTGTGGAATTAGAGCAAAGGATGAGGATTTTGGTTTACACGAGAGCTTGGGACCATGCAGTGGCTGAAGGTACACGCTTGCACTAAAAGAATCGATCATTTTTGGGTATGCTTGCACTAAAAGAATCGATCATTTTTGGGTATGCTTGTACTAAAAGAATTGATCATTTTTGGGTATGCTTGTACTAAAAGAATCGATCATTTTTGGGTATGCTTGTTTTCGTTAATTTACTTCTCAAGAAAGTTGTTCCCTGCCTGAAAAAAATTGGCTTATGAGGACTAAAACCATGGCCACCCATGTAGAGGGTGGGAATAAAACCCTTGCTAACCTGAGTGCAATCCATGCATCACCCATCAATTTACTGACCAAGTGGCATTGCAGTGCTGTGTGAAGTCCAAGGGACCATTTTATATGGCTAATTTTTAATATAATATATTCTTTCTCCTCCACATTTATCTGCCTTTCTTTCTGGTGTGTTTGTACAATGATTTCTGCTGGAAAATGTGGAGCTCACAAGTGCCATAACAGAACAAAATATACACCAAATGTTAAGCTTACCCTTCCTCATTTCTGCAGTTCATCTGAAAAGCTATAATGTATTTAAAAAAATCATAATTTTTCAGTCCCAATAAATAATGTTAATAGAGGCTTTCATGGCTGTCTACAGAGTACAAACACTGAACATCTTGTCAAGGCAGAAGGTGCTGCCACAGCCAGTGTTTCAAATAGTGCCAGGTCAAGCAGTTTCCTGCTCTGATAATGCCCACAGTGCATCAATTCCAAAAATCCAGTTATTTCTTTAATTAGTCCTTGTATTAGGTCTTTTTTAATGACTACGGGTTTCAAGATAGAAAAACTGTGCTGGCTGTTTTGGCTAAGGGGTGATAACATAAAGCTTCCTGACAATCAGGACCCCTGTTAGCAGGGAATCCAGGGAAAAAAGAAGGAAAGAAAGGTGAGGGGAAAAAAAAAAGACAGACAAATAATGATAATACAAAAATAAAGGAAAATTTTTGGAGATGTGTCACCCCTTTGACCTTTGTTTGTCTTTGATGCATCAAAAGAGGCCACAAATTGTTAATAAAATTGTGTGAGGCTGTAGCCCCCACCAACAGCTTCCCTGGAGTCTGTGCCAAGGTAGTGCTACTCTTCCTGTTATTGTTTATTAAATAAATAACCTTGTTAGTATGGGTTGTAAAACACTGATAAGGTGCTTCTAATTAGCAAAACATCAGAGGCAAAGATTTATGTTAAATGTAACAGAGACAATGAGAACTAAAGTTGACATTGTTTGTGCACTGACAAAAAAAATTCTCATCTGTTTTACATTCACATATGGAACATATTCCCGGGGGAGAGCAAGCGACATATTTTTAGGACACTATTTCATCTTAGGAAATCAATGTACAGGCTATTAAAACTCCATTTTTTCCATGAATGATAAGTGTAATTACATCTCTCTTGCAATAAAACCTTGTGCTTATTAAATGAAAATATTTAACAATGATTAAAATACATTTGAAGGAAATTTTATAGCTTTATTTTATATGTTCCCATCTGGGTTGCCTTTCCTAAACCACTATACATTTTGGAGAGTTATTAAATTATTATTTTGAGAAGGACTAACACTCTGCGTGTCCCTTGCTTCAATTTGAATTTCATGCACTTTCAGAATTTATTGAAGTCTGGTGAATTTGAGATTCAATCAATGCACTATTGTATTTGCAGAGCAGCATTGAGGGGAGAAGTGGCTGCATGAGGTAGGAAATGCCACACTGGCACGTCTTTTGTGCACCCAGTTTCGATGGCCAGCTAAAGTTTCCTGACTCCACATGCTGCAGCTCTCATTTGTTTCCAAAGGAAGAAAGTTGGTCCCTTCAACCAGTTTCTTTAGTTTTATCTACGACCCTGCTGAGGCAGTTTCAAAAGTAAGCATTAATAAACAGCCCAATCTTATAAATTGCAGGTCTGGATAAGGAGCATTGCGGGTGCAAGCTGCTGACCCTGGGCACAACTCAGGGCTGTGCAGGCAGGATTAACCCTTCACAGAACAACCCCATAGGATTACTCCAGAAAGGAATTCATGGGTAACCAAGGGTTTGTCAGATCCAAAAAATAAACCCTGTCTGTGACCAAATTCTCCCTTCTGGAAGGTCCTTTAGAAAGCCCAGAGAAGTGTTGCTACAGATTTTAAGAGAGAGAGTTGAAGTCAGTTTTCTATAAAATCCTGCAGCTGATTTAAAATTTGCATTGCAGGGATATAACCTATTATGCTGCTATGGAACAGCTTAAATACTTCCAGAAAGGGCACCACTCCCTGTTAAATTTTTGTAAGTTCTTGATATAATTTGTGCTCAGATGTGCTGATTTCGTCTCTATTTGCTTTTAAAAGGTTGCACTCCCCCAGCAATCCCTAATTCCCTGTTATTGTTGCTTTTGAAAGAAAGTTGTGTGGAGTTCAGCCTCATACGCAAGATAATTCCAAAAGGCTGACATTGATTTTAATTTGACTACTATTTTCAGTTGTATAAGCAATATCACCAAAGTCAGTTACTTACTTCAGAGAGTGCTAGCAGGATCAGGCCACTGAGAGCTCAATAAAGCTCCTGATGCTGCAAAGAGTCAGGAGCTCAAACCTCTGCAGAGTTTCTTGGACTCACCAGATGCCCATTACGGAAAAACCAGGCTGAAAAATCCACTACTGCTATAATAATAATTAAAAAAAACCACAAAAAAAAACAAAAAACAAAAAAAAAAAACAAAAAAACAAAACCAGAGAGAAAAATTCAGTATTTTTGTCCAACATGATAAAAAAATAAATAATTACCCCAAATTTCTCATGTAGGTGCAAACCAGCTTCTGAAAAACCTGGCCAAGGTGCACATTAAAAACACCTTTAGGTTTTACGCCCTCCTCCTTTCAGATTGTTAAACACCCTCAGCAACTCTGAGATGCTGCGAGAGACAAAGACTCAATGTGTGTGTGTGGCTTTTCAAACCGTTTTCTCTGAGGAGGAAAATTTCTCTTTAAATAAATCTCCCTCCTCTCTTGAAACTGGTACTTAAAAAAACCCAAACCCAAGGAAGCAGCTATTTATTTCTGAAATAACACAGAGGACATCATTGTACAGCAGTATAAGTTACACCTGATGAAAAGAAAATTGATTTAAATCAGTGACTTTCCACAAGATAAACCTTTGGGAAACAAAGCTTTCTCTTAGAGAAAAATAAATAGTAGTAAAACAAAAGAGCTTGGGAGTGTGGACATCTTTAATTGCTTGTTTAATTAAACCTCTCAACTAAATATTAATTTATGATTTTTAAAATATTTTTTTGTTTAAAAATACTGGTTAAAGTTAGAATGTATGCTTGTTGGGTTTAATTACAGACCTGTATTTTCCTACAGAGCAAACAGCATGTCCTGCATACAATAAGAACAGAATATCACAGGTAACCTTTCCCAGGGACTTTTGTAGTCTGTAATGCAAGACAGATATTTGTATATTTTTGGCTGGTCCTGTTGTCATTGAAGTCAATGGGACACGAACCTCAGTGAGAGCACAACCAAGCCCTTGCTGATGCAGATGTGATGGAATAATTCAAGACAATCAGCTTTCCAGCTTTTCTGAGCTATTTTTACACCATAATTAAACATAATGCACAGTGTGTGTATATATATATGCATGTATATATGTATGTGTATGTATATATATATGTAAATGTAAATGTGAACTCTAACTTAACACCTGATAAAAATATCAAAATTTCTCAAATTATATCAGATACTTGTGGAAAATTCTGTGTGCTTTGATAACCAGCCCTATCTGTGTATTCTGCCTCCACAGGTAATTTCATTGAAGTCATTGTGTCTGCTTCTCAGGGAGTTAAAATAATAGACCATTATTTTGATCATGGGCACATGGTTTTATTATTTGCAAACTCCATCACTTTTAACTGCTCAACACACACACTTAAAATGCAATGTCTACTAACAAATCTAGTTTCCCTTTAGAAAAATAATTTTTTTATTTTGGTAAAAGAAAGTTTTGTTTCATATTTTTGATTCATTATTCCTCTCTGCCCTATTATAAACCAGACTCCTGGAGGTATTTTAACTTTTAAGTACAAAATAAAAACGTGCACATATTCTGCATGTGTATATTGAATATAAAAGAACATGAGGCTGTTTTCACAAGCATTAAGAAGGGAAAATCATTGCCTTCACTTCTGTCCTTTGTTCCCACAAATTCTTGCACTGAGAATTGCAATACAATGTTCTGACTTTAACCTCTGTGCTTCAACTCTGACTGAAACTGTTTTCATCTGTTTAATGACAAAAACTAAATCTCTGCCAGAGTTACCATGTACTTTCAGAATGGCTGGGAATTGCACTTTTAAAAAATTCTATAGTGGCAGATTTAGTACTGAGTATATTACTAGTATATTACGGGACAGCAACTGCCCATAGGAAAAAAGAACCTGATCCAAAATGTCTAAAATAATATTTATTTTTTCCTGAATGCTGCATTTTCTGGACATTAAGTAAACACAGAACTGATCCAAAGTACATCACTGAAACAGTTTTGTGCCATCTTGATGTGCACCCAAATGTGAGGCTGGGAGAAGCACACTGTGCTTCACGGTATAAGGGCTGAAACTCTCCCTCCATATTTTCTTATTTCATCCTGCACAGGTAAGGGTAAATGTGTCTGATTTAGGTGCAAAATTTGCTGAAGATAAAGCTGTATTCTCTGTGCTGCCTTCTGTGTGCGGGTCAAATTTGTGGTTGTGAATACAAGATTCAGAACAGAATTAGCATTTTGTTGAATAAATCACTTGCAACCAAAACAATCCCATGTCCACCCTATTTGTGGTGGGTGACAGCAAAGGTGAGGGCACTAAAGCAGTTTTATCAACAAATGAGGAAATCCCACAGAGCTATTAACCCCCTCCTTCTAAAGAATTATTTCATCACTTCACTGTCTACCTATTTCTCTTTGCATTTCTCAGTGAGAGAGTGGTTTAATCCACACTTTCCTCCAGCAGAGACCTTGGTGTTCGGTGTTCCTGCAATGTCCTTTTTATAAACCAGTTCCCTCTGCAGAAGCCATAGCCTGCAATATCTGCAGCCAGACCTGGGGAAGGAATCTAGCTCAGGCTGCGATCCCTGGGTCTGTAATGTCAGTCCATATCCCTTTCTGCTGAGGTTTTTCTGTCTCTATCTCAGCAGCTGCCTGCGTGGTGCAGCACTTCAGGGAGTACAGCGAGCACTCACATCGAATCTTGACTCAACTGGTTGTTTAAAAAACAGGGAATGCCTTTAATGCATGGAAATTTCTCACTTCTCAATGGGAAAACATTAAAACACCGATGCTTTAATCTTGCTGTATAGCCCCAAGTTCAGGGCTTAACGCTGAAAGCTTGCATTTCCAGCTCCTGCTCTTTTTGCAGAGATTCCTGACAGGACATAATATAGCTCACAGCAGCATTAATCCCCTCTAGAGCTGCTCTAAGAGTGACACCTCCTCCTACCACCCAGGCTCGGCAGGCCCAAGGCATGGGGCAGGTGGAGATAAGGCAGCCCTTGCTCCTCAGAGCAAACAGAGCCCCTAATTGCTCACATTTATTGCCATTAGGAAATTTGGGAGAGGGCCTAGCCCAGGTCTTTCCTGTGTTTCACTGCAAGACAAGGTCACTGATTTCAGTGACCGCAGGATCAGCCCTGAGTTTTGCTGTCAAATGCAAAGGAGCTCCACGCCTGGGAAAGGAGATTCAGGAATCCAGATTTATACTGCTGCAATTAACTGCAAAATTTGGCCCTAAAAATCCCACTGATGTAAACAGCAGGGCTGCAGGTCAGCACCAAGAACACAGCCTGGGATTAACAGCAGCTCACTACTGTAGCAATTATCTTCTGGCAAAGCCAAAAATCTCCCTTGTTGAGCAACAGTGGGGCTCTTGGTACTCTCCCTTATACCTGTAAAATGCCAGGTAAGGCCACCAAAACAGAGGACTTATTTTTCTAGAGTTTCACTGAGAGAGCAACTAAGTGAGCCGTGTGCTCTTAGTATTACTTGTAAAATAAATCTTACCAGCCTCTGAAGACGAGTCACGGAGTGGAGAGGCTGGACCTGATGTTTGTCAAGAGAATTAACAAGCCTGGCAATAAAACCCTGGGTAACGATGGCTCTGTAGAGTTACAGTTGCTTTTGAATTTACTTTTAAAAAAGCATGAAATTTTATGTAGGAGCAAGATCTATAACCACCTATTTAAAAGTAAGGGGTTTTAGTACTCAGAGAATGATGGACTTGATTCTGTACTTCTACTGCAGAACAGATATTGTATTAGGGGTGTAGGATCAGAACTCAGTGAGTGATACAATAGTACTTTCTCAAGCTTTATCTTTGGTAAGCATAAAGCATGATTTTCTCGAATCAATTTGTTACATTACCTGTTTTTTTATGCCAGTTTTCCTTTCCAGGACTTATTCTTAGCATTTACTGTTGGAAATTCGAGCTGGTTTGGTTTCTTTGTGCAAACATGATTTCAGAAATTTTTGTTGCCTTCCCACCCTCACTGTTTGCATCCAATTCCTTGACAATGTCAGTCCTAAGGGGACTGAGTACAGCAGAGATAAGTTTACAAATTAACTTGTTGTCAACTTGAATGTTTTTGTGGAGTTTGCTCGACTTCAGAACATCCAGCTCAGCCCTCAGACTCTGCACAGGGAAATGAAGCATTTCTTCAAATACTGTTCTCTTCTCACTCTGCTTTGTGCCATGGTTTAAGAAAAGCTCAGCTTTTACCACTGTACCCAGGCAAAACTGTCCTTAGCAGAGATATAGGGTTTACCCGAGTAAACTTGGAAATATTGAGGATAACAGGCTCTTTTTTTTTTTAATTTTTTTTTTTTTTCAAATCCATAACGAAAAGTGCAGTTAATAATGCAGGGCAAACCTCCAAATTAACTTAAATCAGGGCAGGATTCAGAGGGAATAGGGGAATTCCTGATCTCCTCAGGCAAAGCCCGGCTTTCCTGAAATTTCCACTTAAAGGAACTAACGGGATCAAAGTTAATTTTTTGAAATTTTCCCTCTCCCCTGGTCCTTGCTCGGGGGCGGGATCCGCCTCTCCGGCAGCTCCGCACTTTGCCCGGGCGCTCCCGGTCCCCGCCGGCTCCGGCTCCATCCCGGCCGCTCTGCCGCCTGCCGGCCGCGGCCCCCGCAACTGCAGGGCAGCCCCAAAAAACCCCTTTTAGAATCTTTTTCCTTCCTTTTTTTTTTTTTTTTGTGTTTTTTTTTTTGGTGGTTTTTTTTTTTTATTGTTGTTTTTTTTTTTCTCCCTCCCCGTGTTTTTTTTCCCCTCAATTGTCGGAAGCCGATGGGATGCTTCCCGCAAGCTCGTCCTTCCTTGTGAAGGAGGAACTGCACACATGGCTCCCGTGCTATTTAAATCAACGTAGAATATACCAGCACGTTTATGTCAAACATACCATTGCAATATTCTTGTTACTATAGGAGCAAAATACATGTAAATATTTAGGTGGATTCGTTCCAAGTGGAAGGGGCAGCTCTGGAAACACACGGTGCTTTGAGCCAGGACATGCTTTAGCACACATGGAAGCCCCGGGTAGGTGAGCTTCCCCCCCGATTTCACACAATCCATGCAAATGCCAAGCTCTGCAGTGCTCAGTGCACACCGAAGTGTCGGTGGGACTGATATCTGACTGCTTAGGGGAATAATCCCACCAAAGCCCCGTAATAAATGTTTCCAGGATCAGCCTGGAATGATTTGGGAGAAAGTTTCCCTAGATTCTTTTGTTTCTTTTCAGTCTCCAAACGACAGATGACATGTAAAAGTCAGTCCCTAAAAATCCCATGCATTACAGACAGACAACAACCATAAAATTGTCCCTTCCCTACAGAGCTTTGCTTTTTATGCAAGGTCTGATTTTGTGTTTATGATGGTTGGGGAGAAGTTGTAGGAGGGCTGAAAGAGTCTTTCCTTTAACATTACTGTGCAAAAAACCAAGGCTTCAGAATTGCAGCTTAGCTGATAAAGTATTATAAGACAGAAAAGGACAATTTAAGTCAGGAAAACTGCAACAAAACAAAAATCCAAAATCTATATCAGTTCTAAAAGAAACCTAGGTTTATGAAAGAGGGCTGCATTTATCTCCCAGCTCCAATGGATATCAACACTAGAAAGTACTCTAGGTGCTATCAAACATAATTTAAATGTCTCTTTCTGCCCTGTCTTTATTTTTGAATGGAAGATAAATTGGTTTAAGTAGTTTAGAGCACAGGGTTTCTGGTCTGGTGTGAGTGTGACCAGTTGTCTCTGTGCATAGTTTATGCATTGTTCTGGAGAAAAGTAACAAAGATTGGCTACCCACCAATAATTGTTTGAGAAAACTAGATATGGTCTGCAGATTTTGGCTATGCCATTGGTCCTTGTATAAGCAAAATGGGTTGTTTTTCAAACACTGCACTCATCTGAACCAAGCCTACAGAGGGTTCTTGTACTACTCCAGCAAATTCTGCCCTCCACGGCTTCCCCACAAAGGCCATGGCTGAGTTTACAGCCAGACAGTGCAAATTTTCCCACTGTGGAATTGTGTGGACGAGAGAAGTTTTGGTCAGTGGAGATGTACACCAGTATGAGTTGAAATCCTAATGCTCCCCCTGCGAAGGTTTCCCATTAGGGAAGAGAAAGGAAACTTTATAAAACTTCCAGCAACACATACCATCGCTGAGCCCTCAGGTCCAAAACCCTCTGCAAATCCCTCCAGCCTTCCTGACTGAGTCATGCCATGCACTTTCCCACCTATGGTCCCCCCTTTTTCATGGGAAGGGGATTCCCACATGGGATGAGTGTCCTCCAGCACCCACAGCAATCATTGCCACCGTGGCTGATGCACTGGCACGACCCAAAACTGCCCAGAGCCAGCTTCAGAGAGAAGCCCAACAATGGTGCACTGTATTTAATACTGTGTGCTGTGGGAAATGGAGAGAAGACAAACGGACTTTATTTTACAACATAAAGAATGTTACACCCTTTGGTAATACGTAACTAATAACTTAAACCCATTAAAAACTGTGATCTCTACTCTACCGCTCATGAATGGAGCCAAAGCTGTAAAAATTCATGAAGGAATCAGTAGCAGGCTGGCTGGGGTTACAAAATCTACAAAAACTGCTAGAAGTCACAGTTTTCTCCATGAAAGGCATGGCCATAACAAATATCCCACACAGCTCGCTTTCTAATCCATTCCCAGGAAGCTGCATTGTGTGAGGCTGAGCTGATCTTAACATCCAGCGAGGTCAGAGGCAGTGAGGGGCAGAGAGGAGGCTGTGGGGGACCACACGGATGTGTGTTCCCACTGGTGTGGGCTGCCAGGGAAGGAGGGAACCCCAAAATGCCCCCAGCACTCTAGACCTGGGTTTGCCCCATGCTGGGTGTCACAGGGCTCGTAGTTGACTGATCACACTGGGAAACAAAAGCTGTACCTGGAAGAAAAGGGCTCCTTTTCAATTCTGTTCCCCACATCAGGCAAAAATTAATGACTAAATGCACCTTTCTCTGATGTTGTCCATCATGCAAATACTGGTGGGCAGGAGTCAATATGAACTTTAAACACACCTGACACAGGTGGCTCTTGCCTTTCAATGTTAAATGGCCACTGGCCAACAATTCATGGCGCAGCATAAAGGAATCCTTGTGGCAAGCAGCTTTCCCTCTGTATATATTTGTTATTCCAGAATGAAGCTATTCATCAGGGCTGAGATGAAACTACCCAGGTGAACAACTTCCTGAAACCCAGTGCTCCTGCAGGAGTGCAACCAAAATCAACTGCAGGATGAATGTGGTGTGTGAGCTTGAATATCTGTGAGAAGGCACAGGGACTGGAGATGGTGCAGGGCAGGATGCAGCTGGCAGAAGATGTCCAGTTGTCCAGGACTCTGCTGCTCCAGCATCCTCGTCCTCGTGTCTCCCCCAGGCACTGCTCATGCCAAATCATTGCACTGTGGATTTTTATACAGCAGTGGATCTTTTCCTTGTCCTCTGGGTCACATCCTTCTGCCAACAGACCAACACTGACATATAATGGATGGAGAAAAAGATCAGTGAATGGTATTATGTTTTTGCGTTTTAGCGGTGAGTGTGTTGATTTTTCCAAGAATGGTGATCTGAAATAAAACTCAGACTGCTCTCAGAAGTGTTCAATGACACTGCTCTCCTCCAACAAAGCAGTTGCAGTGTATCTCCAGGAAAACAGACATAACCCCAAATCGATTGTACTTCATCATTCTGCAATTTCAGTGCAAGCCTATGCATAAATTCTTTTGTCTTTTGGATGAAGCATATCCTATTCTAATATAATTTAATCAAAATAAAAAATAGATTGCACTATATCCAAAAAAGATATACAGACTAAATATTTTGGTGTGTAGTCACCAAAGTAACTGTAAAGAGGATTTTGTAAGCAGTTTGGGAAGTTTTCTTTTGGCTTATGCATACAGAAATCTTTCCGTATTATCAGAGTTGGGATTAATTTATCACCAAGCCCAGGAACTGTTCCCAATTGGAATTAGCCACACTAATGTCTGGAGCTGACAAGCACAGCTGCAGCAAGCTTGCTCATGTTTATTATTTAGTTTTTCTTGTCCTTTAACAGTTTGTACACTAATGGAAGAACAGGAGCTGAAACTGCTCATCTCTGCTCTACCATTGCAATGAGTTTCTTAAGACAGTAAAGCACCTTAAGGGCTAGTTATAAGCTCCTCGTGGGATCAGTAGTAGCTGAAAATAGCTACATGCTCTTGAGTGTTTTCTGACTGTGTTTTTAGAAAACCTCTGAAAATTGAGTGCAGAAGATCGCATTTAATCTCATCTTTCTATGTTTGATTTCTGTTTTAAAGACTGTTCTGGAAAACATTGTAGTAAAGGACTGGAGATATAAGTCTTTGCTGAAGGGGCAACACAAAAAAAGGAAAGAGGAACAAGAAAAAATGAATTTAGCTGCTATACATAGGTTTCAAATGTGGTGATAGCAGAAATACTGTATCAAGCAAGGCAGCTGGCAGAGATGGGATATTTTGGCACCAAACATTTTCTTTTCCTTGACATTCATGCAGGATACAAGTAATTCTGTCTCTGAAAGGAAAATGTACTGACAGCATGAAAGTCTAATCCAATCAGTCAGAAATTCTTATAGATCAAACTGACAGGTTATCAACTGGTATATATTAAAACTTCCTTGCAATGTGCATGGTATAATCTAGAGCCCAGGGATTATTCCTAGGGCTCTGCCACGGCTGTGGGCAGGTCTCTGCACTGGGACTGTGGCCACGTTAATTCTTTAGGGCTTTTCAGTGGTTTTGGGCCTGTGGCCTATTTTTTTATCCCATGGAAGCATAGGAAGAGGGCAAGAAAGCAGGACTGACATCTGTCTCACCTGCCATGGGAGCTGGGTGAGAGCCAGGAGACGCATCTGGCCCAGGACGTGGAAGCAATTCCAGGTCTTGTATTGCAAGCATCATAATAGGACAGTAATGTATTTCTATCCCCAGGTTCATTTTGAGCATCATGTGTACACTAATTTAGCTGGAATATGACCAGATTATCTGTTCGTTTATACAAGGAAAGGGCCAGAGGCAGAGTAGCGAGGAACAGGCAGTGCTGGTGACTGCCAGATGTCACAGATCTTGTGAGAGCCTCACTTGGCTGAGAGCCTTGTCCTTCCTGGTCAGAGCAGGCACCTCTGCCAGACACAGCTGCAGGACATGCCTGCTCCCCACTCTCTCTTATGGCCCCGTCTTCTGCAGGTTTTGGGGAGCAGAAGTGGTGTAGGGGGTTGGAGAAGAAAAAGGGAATGAATTGAAGAGGGACAGAGGGAGGGGGGTGAGTAATGGGGACTTCTGGTGCTTGCATCCTGCGGATGCTCATTGTGACCCCAGGGGTATTTATCCCCTCCTCTTGTCTGAGCTTCTGATAGAGGAAGGACCTGTTCTGGCAGTCTGGCAATCTGGCTTTGAATTGCTGCTGCTCCCCCAGGTGGGAAAAGCCAGAATTAACTCAGGAGCAGCAGGCAGAGGTAAGGAAGGCAATTGCTCTGCAGCCAAGAACCGAGAAAACTCTTCTGCATCAGGTCCTTCGGAAAAATCCATTGCAGAGGCTCTGTGTGTGTACTTGTGTGTGCCTGTGTCTCTGTGTGTGTGTATGTCTTTGTTTGTGTCTGTGTGTGCAGGTGTTAGAATTTCATTCAGTTGATGTTTTTGCAGGAAAGCTGTGAGGGAGGAGGGATGAAGTACTCTGAGCAAGGAGAAGGAAGATGACTAACCAAGACTGCTCGTTAGGGACACTGGGAAGGGAATGAATTGCCTTTTCAGTTTTGCATCCTTTCTCCCACCTGTTACTATTGCACTGCATCTCTGGCAGGCCACACAGGTGACACAGACATGCACACATGGCCACAGACACGCACCTTCCAGTCCTGGGTGGCTGCAGGATCCAGGCAGCTGCTCTGTGCTCAGGCAGGTGAATGTGCTGTGCCCATAGTGGCCCTGGGCTCTGCTGCTTTGGCTTTTCTTGCTTGTCAGTGCCAAAAGCAAAGATCAAGCAGAAGAGCAAATGAGCTGGGGGGTTTGGGATGCTGCATTCCTGCTGAGCAGCATCACTAAGCCTTGGAGTGAACTTGAGCAGCATCCCCTGTACTTTACTGGTAACAAGGGAACAGCTTGGGCTGCCTTTTCCTCTGTGTCTGTGGGAGGGCAGCTGCTGGGATGGCCTCCTGTGCGGAGACAGGAGCTGGGCTATGTGAGGAATGGGGGACTGGAGTGCCCACCTGTCCCACCCCTTGGGAGATGCTATCCTGCCACCTAGAGCAAAGCCCTGCTGCTATTCTGCTGTACAAGTCTGCGTAGGAAGGCTCTGTTCCTTCCCTTTGCCTCCACTGCTGTGCTGCTTTCCTGGAGTGATTTTCATTTTAGCTCTATGCCAAGTTTAAGGTTTCAAGGATTTTTCTGCACTGACCTTTAAATCCCTTCACTGGTCAATATGACGCATCACCATTCAGTATAATATCCTTCTGTCTGTTTTGCTGCCCCCAGACTTATTATTTTATGTTTCTCTACATTAAACTTCATTTTCCATTCACTGGCCCTGGCAACCAGTGCATTGAAATCCCTTGTTCCTCGTTATTTGTTCCCTCTCCAATTTGGTGCCCTCCACAAACTTTGATATTTGTGGAGGCATTTTCATTCAAGTCATTTGCAGGTATTATAAATGAAGGAAGTCCCTTGGTGTTCTCATTTGTTGAGCCTTTACAATACAGGATTACCTTTTCAAAGGAGGATGCAGAGGTGTAGCAGCAGGACTAGTGGATATTAGCAGATAGCTCTTGTTACAGATCCTCTGAAAGACACTGCTGCTGTCACTGAGGCTTTCTCACCTTTGCACAGATGAAGGCTGCAAGTCAGGCTTTGCTAAAATTGCTCTTGAGTGTAAGGTCTGTGAGAAATGGAGAAAGGAAAGGGGGAAGGGAGTGAAGTATCAGGAACAGCAGCTGAATAAGGAGTGGAAGTTATTATGGGAAAATAGGAATCTGGGGTACCTGGAGTAACGCTTTGAGAAGTGAAGGGAACTTGAACGAGGCCAAAAAAACAGGAAACATTTTCCCTCTTTTGATGGGTTTATGTGACCCTGGTGTGAACACCACCCTTGCTTTTAGCTCCACTACCTGCCTGTGGTCTCCTGGCAGGTATTTTCTCATGCTATATTTGGGGAAAAAAAAAAAAATTGTAAACCCCAAAGCTGCAAAACCAACTGGAGCTCTGAGCCCTTGTCCTTACCCCAGCCCAGTGCTACCACAGAGCCAGCCCAGCTCAGCCTGCCAGCCCAGCCAGCAGCCTACAGTGACAGCACTAACCAGCTTCAAACCCTGATTCCTGGTGGATATTTGCAGCCACCTCTGAACCACACAAGGAAACAGAAATGTGTCCCCATCAGCTGTGCAGGTTTTATTAAGTATGTGTTTTGGTTTGACGCCAAAGTGCACTCGGCTGTTTTATCAGTGTTTATTCCTGTCTTTCACAGCCTTTATCAGTTATCCCCATCAGACCTGTGAGCACTTCGAAGGCTGAGTCACACTAATAAGGCTTTTATCTGCATTCAAATCTATAATCAGGCAACAAAACCCCCTCACCTCACTTCTATTTAGAGTCCCAATTCAGGCTCTTACAGAAAAAGGGACTTAGAAAGGAATTTCAGTAATTATCCTCTCCCCTCCATCCCCCAGATGTTGATGCCTGATACAGGTACCTGTGGGTACTTGAAAAGAGTGCTCAGAGGTGCTGTCTCTTTAATGGAAGACTTTTAGGAAAGTGTACTTTAATTTTTAAACTTCCCTATGAAAAACAGATCCATGTTAAGTTTGATACCGTTTGCCTCAGGATGATCTCAGCTCTTAAAATATGATGGTTTTAGTCAGATTAAGAACCTATATTGTTGCTGAAGAGAAAGAAGGGTGCCTCTTTAATTGCAGCCCAAATCTACCTAACAATTGCCACATGTTGAGCAAGATTTAAGAGTTATTAAATATGAAAGCCACTATAGCTCCTCCACTGCGAGCAGCCTTTGTTTTTTAAACCTGGAAAGCACTAAGTAAAAGGGGGAGGAAAATATAAAAAACAAACCAAAAAAAAAAAACCAAAACAAAAAACCTGGCTGAAAACCTGACATCTCAAGGGGTATGTTTGCTTTTTGTGGAGGTTGGTGTTAGTGCAATGCATTTCTCCCTGCTGCAGCAATTCCTGCACTGAGTGAAACAAACTGCTACTGGGTCTGGTGATCTTATTGCTAGATAAACTCAGTACAAGTTCCCAATAGTCGTTGTTTTGTTGCCATCTGTTGTTGGAGATTATTTACAAGCACTGGGTTGATAACTTGACCAGTGCTGTGCTAGGCAAAGTCTCCTCTGGCTGGTGTTGGGTGGAGCAGCCAGGGCTGGTGATCTGCTGTGCCTGCCCCAGCTCCAGGCAGAAGGGCTCTTGTGCAGCTCTGCAGCCTGGCACAGGCCAACAGAGCCTCAGGACCCCCCTCCATGAAACCCTCCTTAAACCTCGCCTGCTCTTTGGACTCTCAGTGGAAAGAGTATCCTGGAGAAGGAAGTTACTACTGCTGTAGATGTTTGGCTCTCCTTTGTAACTGTGCAGCTGAGCAGGTCTGAAACACCTGAAGCCCAGCAAGGTGCTGGTTGCCATCTACTCTGTGGAGGAAGCTGAGGACTGCCTGAACCTACTTGTCCTCAGGGCCAAGAGTCCCTGATGCCCTGGAGCAGCTGGGCACAAAGACCCAGGGTTCTTCTTGTTCTAGGACAGTGTTTGCCACGTTGCTGCCACCTTGTCACCTTCACTCTATTCCCTGTGTGTCCTGGCTGCCCCTCTGTCTCCCCCGAGCAAACCCTCTGGCTGGCTCAGCAGCAGAGCTGGCAGGCAGCCTAGTTCAGCCCACTGCTGATGCCATCACTTCGGGCAGCCTGGCTTTGCCAAGCTGAGCCCAGCCCTGCAGGCTGGAACCACCCCCAGGGCGGGCAGAAACAGAGAGCAGGGCAGAGCCTGCCCCCCTCAGCCGCTGGGAAGGAGCTCTAAGAGGCAGGATGCTCAGGTTCCTCAGTGTGCCTGAGAGCTTCTGCAGGAATGTGTCTGTTTTAGGGAGCTCTCTACTCACTTTGCATCTGTCTTTACTGCTTAGGACCCTGGCCCTCAGGATAGCTGGGCTGGCTGGGTGCCAGAGCCCTGACGCTGGTCTGGAAGGATCCTCCAGGTGGAAAACTCTCTTCTTCCCCAGTTGTGAGCAGAACAGCCAGGACCTTCTATTCATTTCTCAGCAAGGAGAATTTTCCATTGAATCCCCCATAATCTTTTACTTTTTCACATTAGGGATAAACCCCCCAACATGGGACAGACACTCCTGGGCTGTGGTGCTTCTCTGGGAATAACCTGCATGACTTGAGCTATCAAATTCAGTCCAAACCAAAAATCCTGCATGTCTATTCAGCTAGCTGAGACCACAGGATATAGCTGTGTTGGAGGACAGAACTGCCCTAAAACAGGTCAAGGCAATAAAGAGGTGTTTTTACAAATCATCTGTTATAACTTGCAGAAGGTTAATGTTGGGTCAGAAGGAGAGTTACAGCTACTGTCTCTTAAAAAAAAAGAGAAAAAACCTCAAACCATGATTTTCAGAGGTCAGTGATTAAATTTGTTTTTGGATGTTAGCCCTCTACTCCCTTTCCACTGTGCTTGATAGTATTTCAAAGAGATCTTCAGCCTCTAGCAGCAGGATTTTAATGTTATGGTAATACAGCTTTCATACAATCCATTATTCATTTTTCTCTGTCTCCATTTAGCTGTCCTGGAATCCAAGTAGGATGGTAGAGTTTAGGGCAGGCACCACTGCATATCTTTGCAGTCTGGCAGGAGAACTCTGCGAAGTCTCTCAGGCTACAGGGAAAGCAATTTTCATTTTCCCTCTTGCACAGTAAAGTAAACCCCAGCTCCTAATTTTCAACCAAGGAATCACAATGGTTGGATTTTTTGTGTCTGTTTCCAGACACACCCCTATAAATCTGGAGATGTTTACAGAGCTGGGAGCCCAGTTCCCTCTTTGGCAAGGTGTGAGGAAGGGGAAAGCAGTTGCCTATATACCATGTTTTTAAGCTTCCTTTTCTACAGGCTCACAGAAGTGATTTGTTCCTCCTAAGCACCTTGGACTGGCTCAGCATTGCCCCTGAGATACCTGCTGGGAAACACTCCTGCAGTGCATTATCCAGCCTGTTTGCCAACTGTCCTTGAAAACCTTTCCACAGCCTAAAATCCCCCCAACAAATTACAATTTGTGCTGACAAGAAAAAACTAAACCACTTCACTCTTAAAGTAGGTGGACATGTTGTTTAGAGTATGACTTAGTCAGGATCCCAGGTTTTGCCTTTGTCCATTCTGTCGTGTGTCCTTGGATTGCACTTTGCCAGACATGATCATGATGTGCTTGAAATTTCTTTGACCAACAGGACCAGCTTTCAGAACAAAGCCAAATCTTTGTCTTTTTTCCATCCCTATGGTAGAGCTAGAAAGCTGGGAGAGATATTTCATGACTAATTGTCATGGGAAAGGGAATAATCAGGACATTTTGGGAATAAACCAGCTTTCCTGAACTTTCACTCTTCGGTTCCACCCTTCTCCCCAGCAATAAAACAGATCTTCAGCTATTGTGTTAACAATTGAATTGACATGAAATTGGCATTGTTTCTTCTTCTTTCTCTTCTTTGTCATTTTATTTTTTAACTTTTAAACTTTCCTTTATTATAAAATTCCAACTTTCAACTGACCCTTGAATAATTGGTTTTATTGCAAGGGTTATTTGAGGTCTAAATGAGCCCAATGACATCTGTTTAATTTTAGATGCTTGGAAAATATTCTAAAATTAATGAAATCCAAATGTACAACAAACTAATAGAACAATTTTATTTATTAAAAAGATAGTTAAAAATAATTCTAAACATTTCAAGAAAACAAAAGAGGTGAATGGGATTTGTCATTGTTTAAATTGTACTTATTATATTACATTTCAGTGAAATGCCCTCTTGACCTTCCACAGTTTGCTCGATTTCCTCATCAGTCTCCTTCCAGCTAATTTGTTTTGACATAAACAAAAAGAAAAGGACTCAAGAATCAAATGCAGTCATCCACTATTTGGGGTCTCAGTGCTGATTATAGCCAGATACAAATAAGAATGGATGGAACTTGCTAAAAGCAGGACCATGTTATTAATTCTTCATGAATATTTGGATGGTCATGGGAAATGTATGAAGCGACACAAATCTCAAATGTGTCACAAAATGCAGCTTGAGTGCTCATTCCTTTCCAAAATGTAGTTTGAAATGTCGTTGAAATGCGTGATTTGCAGTTTTCCTCTTTTAGCAGGTTTTGGTTCTCCTCTTTGGGCTGCAGAAATGTTAGGTGGCTTAAGTGAGCAATTACAAATCACAGGTGAGGAAAAGTGATTTATCCTTTTCAAGCACTTGATTTGCTACATGTACTCTTTTGAGAGGAATGCTTAGTCAGAGGAATTACACAGACATCACAGATCATTCAGGAGAGAATTTCTGCAAATGTTTTAATATCCTTAATGGAGCTGGTGCCAGGATTCTATTTAACTATCACCTCTGGTGTGGTGTAAAGCCCTCCAAAACAAATACAAATTACAGTTTGTGGGAATATGTATACAAACATATAATATACGTATTTTTATAGAAAATGAAATGGGGGTTTACAGTACTTTTGTGCACCATGGTATTGTAAAGCATGTGATAAATAGCAAATTGGGCAGCAGGAGTGACTCTGAAGGTAAGTATGACATTGTCAGTGACAGAGGTGATAATTCCCACACATCTTCACCTTTAGGAAGGAAATAAAACTCAATAGTGTGGGAAGAGTCCCCCTCAGCCTTATAGTACATCTCAGGAATATTTCAAATAGACTGCTTAGGAAAGGCTTTCTATATAGAAATAGAATATACTCAGGGTAGAGTGTGTGTTTCTGTTTCATTTACAGCCTCACCAGGAATAACAGTGACCATGACCCAGGTGTGGCACCTGGGAATACAGCACTGAATATCTAAATGCAGGCATTTTTTAAAGTTTCTTTCTCTTTCTGGGACACCGACTGGACTCCTAGGTCACTTCTGAAGCTGAATGTCAACTCTCCTTTTGGAATACAGAGGTGTGAAAAGGTAAAACTAGGGTTAGGATTCTGGAAACCTCTTAAAAATTATGGGGCACAGAGTGGCTCAGAGAGGGGATCAGTTTAGGTAGCTCCTTTTATCTCCACCCTGCTTTTTTTATGAACAAAGAAAACCAGAATTATTAATAAAGCTGAAGAGCCATTTGTAATGATAACAAACCTTGCATGAAGGTAATTTAGTCCATGCATGGATCTTGCTGTTCTTCTGGTCTGTGGATTAAATTTATATTCCTCCTGCTTAGAAAAAGCCAATGAAGAATCAATATTATACATGTCTGCTGACATATCTCCAGTTATCATATTTGAGGTCATTAATTTTGGAAAGCTTTTTCTGGTTGGTCTTTGCAGTATCTTTGTGCACTGACTTCTCTTGAATCCTTTGCCAGACAAAGGCATTAATGTGAGAGGTCTGTTTTTGACTCTGGCAGTTTACCACTGTTGAAGGCCAGCTTTTTTTGAGGTAAAGGTTACACTCAGATGGTACCTAGTTCCTGTCACTCAAAAGGCAAAAGCAGTCTAACCTGTTTCCAAAGTCTCTGAATTCTGTTGTCAGTTAGTTTGGTACTTTCCCAAGCAGCTGTGGATGTTTGAAAAGAAGACCCCATCTTGCACAGAAACGGCTGGCAATTTTTCATGAAATTCCAAGATTTCTGAAGGGTTGGGCAGAATCCATTCTGGTGCTGGTGAAATCTCTCAAGTTCTTGAGAATCACTGATTTACTGCTAACAGTAAATTAGGCTAAAGCTGACAAACACATGAAAGATTGGTGGAATCAGAGCAATCAGCATCATGCTGGAAGCTGGATGTATTTGCTATGCTTACATCTGATAACAATGTAAAACTGTTTAAGCAGAGTTTATTGGACATTTCTCTGTAGTACAGGTGCTGAGCTGCAGATAACTGTGTTACGAGGCTCAGTGCTTAACCTTATCATTCAGTCATTTCTAGCTCAGTTGACAGAAGGATCACTGGTGTAGCTGTAATTGAAGTTTACAATGTTTGCAAGTCTTAGGTGCCTTGTAGCTTAATTCCATAACTATAGGGACAATAAATTACATGGTCATTAGAGGGCTTTAGCTATTCATATAGTATTAAGCATAAGAAGGACAGTAACATTTCTCTAATAACACATAAAATGTATATTTGAATTAAAACCATAATAGGATAGACTTGGCATTACATTACAGCCTCTCATGAATTTCACTGCTTAGAAATTATTACCGTTAAAATCATGGTTTCAAAGACTTGTGCACAGGGATAATAAATTCTCCCAAGCAGGTTTAGAGAGAAGCATTGAGCCTTCATGGAGAAAGACTGTGCCTTAGAGCTGGGAAAATTCAGCCACTGAGCAAAGGTTTGAGGGGTTGGATTTCTTGCTTTCCTTTTTGTTCTCCACCCTTGGCTGGCTCCCCAAACCAAGTGTGGCTTAATTAAAAGCAATTGAGCAAACAAAAAGTAGTCAGAAATGATATTTAGAGGCTTTTATCTTCCTCTAGAAGGAGTTCTGCCCCTGTATGTTACTGTGTGTTTTGTTATATTTTTTGGGAGACATATTTGAAGGGATGTTGAAACCATCTTATTTTTAAACCCCAATCTGTTTTCTGTCCTTGATATGTGCAGATTTTCTTTTACTAAAAGGCAGCCCAAAAGAGGGTAGGGAGAGAATGACTTTGTCTAAAGAGCAGTTTGATGCAACACACTCTCCAGTGTTCAGTACAGTTCCTAGCACTCTTTTCCCTCACCGGTGATGTCCCCAAGGACTGCACACAACTGCTCTGTGTGTGCATTCTGACATCAGAGCTTGGTATTTTCATTATCCCGAGTCTATGTTTCATTTATGCTTGAAGGAGTTGAGTCCTATGGAACTGAAGCCTCTGTCTCACTGCAAAGAAACCAGAGTGGGCTTATATGACCTTCCAGAAGAAGGCTGCTGGTCAGAATGGCACCCCCTTTCTTTATCTGAGGTTAGGGCTCCTTGTTTGTTCACCAGTCACTTCATCCTTGTAAAGCTGTGAACGATATGGAGCTGTTTGGAAGACAAACTGAACTGTGCTTCCTTGGTCGGTTCTTCACCCCTCTCTCCCTGCCCATCCTGCAATAACATCCTTAAGTCTCAGTCATTAAAATGGTTATAAACGGGCCTTGGGAGATTATGGGTTTGCATCACAGTTACACAAAGATTATTTGAAGTGTGGTTAACATGGACAAGGACTTATCTCCCAAAGCTGTTTCACAACAAGCAGAACTACTAAAGACCTCATTCCAGATTGTTAGGAGATTAGAAAGGAAAGTTAAATGGGTCCACAGTGGGGGAAATGGAAACACTTTTTAGAAAACAAGAATTTTTCTCAAAACAGATGCAAGAATGGTAAAGAGATAAACTGTCTGCTTTTCCTCAGGAATCTTTAGCACCAGACGGAGAACAATAACAAATAATGCTGAAGTTACTTCCAAGATGAAAAGTATCAGACCCTGTATTGGAATGGCAAATGCTCCTTTCCTTAGAGTTGCAGTAGATGACAAATCTAGATGATGAAAAGGATGAAGTTGTGGCAGCAAGAGAATCCCTCTGCAGTTCCTTTCCTAGTGTCACAGTATTCCCATACTATTTCTCCAAGGTGAGTTCTGTTTCTCAAAATAAACCATTTGGTGTGTTTGTCTTACCTTTCTCCTGACCACAATCTCCTGTGGGAACCTCCTACAGCAAAACCACCCTGGGATTCCACCTCAGTGTCTGGTTTGTTTAGCCTGCACCATGCAGCATCCTGCTTGTAAGAGCTTGTGTAAAAGGCTGAAGAGGGATTTGCTCTCTCTTAATCCCTGAACTCGGGATTCATATCCCAGCAGCGCTGACTTTGAGGACCAGCTTGCTGATGTATCTCCTTCATTTGGGAATGGAGACACACGGGGCAACTGTGCCTCAAAACTTGGAAAGCACCAGCCTGTAACATGAAACAATCCTTCTTGCATTGATGAGGACTTGGATCACAGAATCACAGAATACCCTGAACTGGGAGGGACCGACACGGATCATCGAGTCCAGCTCCTGGCCCTGCACAGGAAAACCCCCAAAATCCCACCAAGTGTCTTAAGGGCATCATCCAAATACTTCTTGAGCTCTGGCAGGTTTGGGGCTGTGACCACTGCCATGGGGAACCTGTTCATCGCCCAGCCACTCTCTGGGGGAAGAATCCAACCTAAACCTCTCCTGATGCCACCCCATGAACAATGTAGGCTGGATAAGACCAATCAGCTGTGAGTTACATCTCTGACACATAGCTCCACAAACAACCCCACCTTGTACTTTGGGAGTTGAAGTGCAATCTGCCTTCTCTTCTATCCAAACCTTTCTGGTATATAACAAAAATAAACAAAGAACAGTCTCCAGTGCACAGGCCAAAGATCTTATATTTGCTGTAGGAAACATACACAAGCATCTTCCAATGGAAACAGTGTGATGTCTTCTTGCATGTCCAGAAATTTTTCATTCTGTCATAACAGTGTAGTCTCTCCACTCTTCTTCATAAGCCCTTCATCCCTCTTTGCTAATGGTTTACAATATAGAACAATTTAACTGTATATATTGATGTAAATCATGTCACCTTCTCTGTGAATTATATAAAATAATTCATACTGAAGAACTCATGGAAAGGTTTTTAAGGCTACAATTCATCTTCTCTTTTCCATTACCGTGGGCAAGAATAAAAGCCAGATATAAATTTGGCTCTTTCCTTAAGAAAGGAAAAAATGTAGTTATTTAGTACCTGAAACTAGTAGTTTCTCTACATTCATAAATTGGATTGCACAAGCTCTGAGGAAGGTGTGTTAGCTCAAACTCCCTCCACTGGACAGCAGACAGCATAATTTATATTATTTCTGAAGTCCCAGCTTGTCTGTAATACTAAAATAATTACAGATAAACACAGATTCTTTCCTATTTTTTGAGTTCTTACCCACTAAATGTTCATGTCAAGTCTAATCTATGGGTGCCTGCACACTTGAAAATCCCTATTGGATGGTTTGATAGGAACTGCCCCTCGTCCCATCCATCCCTGGGGTGTAGAAGCTGTTTTACCTTGGGAGTGGGGAGTCCTGTCATACATCCACTGGATGCATAGGCTTTGGATTGGTACCATGGATTGGCACTTCCCTCAAGTGGCCACCACAGCTGTAACCAGGAATCACCCTGCAGATTCCCCAGGCTGGGGAAAAATAATTTTGAAATCTTTATGTTCCTGCAGTTATTTGGAAAGCTTCCAGACTTCTTTTAAAGGAGTCATATTTTACTCAGCTTGTGTTTTCCCATCTCAAGGTTGCCAACACTAGCCCACAGGGTGGTTGATTTGCACGTAAGGTCTGATATTGAAATACAGGCACTCAGACAAGAATTGGGGATTTAAATTGGGTCCAATTTAGGTATATGAAATAATTCTTTCACGCTTTTTTTTTCTCAACCTCACCACCAAAAGTTAGATTCAGATATCCATTTAGGGGGCCACATCTGAGAAACTGGCACTATAACATATACAAGCTTATTATGTATGCAATTATGGTCACCTAATTGTGGTATTGCACACAGGGGCAATTGCTTGGATTTCCTGTGGGGAAAAATGAGCATGAGTTTGCTGTGGAACAGGAGAATATTCAAATGGTATGCAGCTGTACTTGTATGCACAAAATGCATGGAAAATCCTTGATGTGGGGCATCTGTGTTAAACCAGAAAAGGAGAGCCCTAGAAACTCAGGTATTAGGAGTTAACATTATAATAGCATGACTTTCAAAATCCCTCCTTGTACTGTCACTTTAAATGTTTTATTGATTAAGGCCTAGATTACTTAACCTAAAGCCCTATATTTATATTTAGCCAAGGTAAGTTATGAGTCACAAGTAATCCTTTTGATCCAGAGGTTGCCATGGGTCACCAGAGAAATGAGTTGAGTTATAATATCCCAGCAAACTAGCTGTGTGTACGGAAGAATAAATTAAATAAAATCTCCTTCAGAAGGTCTCAGTGATTCCAAACTCTGTTTCTGTTTAACCAGAAAAGGTTGTGTTTGTTTTCTCTTCTCCCCCAATCTAAAACCAAAATATATTTGTGATGACAGATGCAAATACAGTCACTGCTGTTTGTAGCCAGCTAAATTGTCTTTGCACTAAGGGTGTCAGCACTTCAGTCCCAAGCCTTCAGCTGAGAACTGCTCTTTAAAAACACATGTGAATAAATTTGACTCAGGTTACTTCTCTGTGCTGTACTGCACGTTGAAGTGGCATTACCAGGTGTGTTTACACCTGTCAGATTTGGTCTGCTCTTTACTATTACAGCCAAACTAAGCTGATCTTCATAATCTTCAGTACCTGCAAAAGATGTGAAATACGAGTGCAAGTATTCCCCTCTGTGTGCAGTCCAATTCTAGCCATAACGCAGTAAGTTATTTCAGTTCTCAGGCAGGCCAAACTGGCAGACCCTAATGAGAATAGGAAATATTTTTGTTCTTGCTTATTGTAGTTCTGGACCATTTTTAACAAGCTGGTGAGCACCCACACCTCTCCTTCAAGTCCTGCAGGCTGGGCTTTGCATCAGAATCTGCTCCACAGGCACTGCAGCCCGGGAGCCTCAGCAAGGGAGCTGAGTGAGGCGACTGCACAGCCACCCCTGGGCACACAGCTGGACCCTGCACAAACAGTGGCAAGGGACTGAGATCTCTGCATACTCTGGGGCAGGACACAGAGTTACTCTGGAACCTGCAGAAGCTGTGCCTGCAAACTCTCTCTCTGGACACACAGGAAATTTTGCCTAACATTGGCCTGCTGACAGACCTTGAGCTGTAGAGCAGACATAACCCAAGTCATAGGTCTGAATTCACTTTGAACTGAAATTGGTATCATAAAGTAGCAGAGCCTTTTGCTTTGTTTGTTTTCTTTGGTGTGGTTTATTTTTAAAATGTATGCATATTTCCAAGAAGCATCTTGAAAATTTATTTTTATCGTGGAAATGGAATGTTTCTTGGCTTTTTGTGAGTCTGTTGGTGTACACTTATGTCCTAGATCAAGTTAGTGTCAGCAGTTGCATACCAAAACCATATAGAGATTGGAACAGTTGTGACTTCCCACCCAAAGCAGGTAGACCTTGCCCCTATGAAGCTGGATGGCCAGAGGCTCATGCGAGTGTCTATTGACTTTTTCTGACATAAACCTACCAAGGTTTACTGGGCTAGCTCAAAATATGAGGTACCTCATAGTCATCACAAAACACATGATGAGTCCCAGATGTTCAACACTCATGGATTACTAAAGAAAGCAAATAGAGGGAACAACTTTTAAGGACTTAAACAAAAAAATGTCTGGTCATTTTACGTTCCTAACTTGCCAAGTGGGCGAGTGTTTGTTCATAGCCAAAGAAGTGTGGCAGCCCTGGGGCTGTAAAGTCATTGCATTATAAACTCTCCATGAGCTGAGACTATAGATCTCATGGAAATGTGGCAGCTGGCTGTGGATTACTTCAGCTTCTGAGTCTTCTTTTAGCAAATGTTCTGATTTAATAGCAGAAAGAATCTTCAATCCCAGTAACTAGGGGAGACTGGGAGGAGGGATAGTTTCAAGGCTTTGAAGTACATAATTGTCAAAATTCTCATTTTTTATTAAGTTGCTCTTCCATCCACACCAATATGTGGTTGTGTAATTAACTGGGCTTTGTTGCACCTAATCTATAAGCATAACTCAGAGAAAGACTTGACCTCAAGAGATTTCCTGTTTTTACAAGTAGCCTGTTTTTGAAACAAGAGGATAATAAACAAAGGAGTACTTTACTACCCTGGTTCAGCAAATGGTTCCATATTGATAGACTCCAGAACTGAGCAATAGAAGAACCATTTACTTCTTTGTATATACCATCAGCATTTTCTTCTTCATCTACAGGAGTTTAGATATTTATGTTAACCAAAGGCAGAGTTAGTCTGCAAAAGTGCCCTCTGCTTTTTTTTCCCATATTTTATGCTCAGTTATTGATCTACAACTCACAAAACCTTCTGCTTACCTACTTCAGTGATGACTCCATCCCAAAGCTGAATTCCTGTATTACAATGTTCAGTTTTACAGGTTAATTGTTTGTCATTTGCTTGAACACACAGGAACTCATTGGCAATTTATCATTCTGCCTTAGTGCCTTTTGTTGAATAGCCAAGTCCTGGTAAAGCTGACCTTTGCACAGGTTTAATGTTTCCCCTTCACACCTTCAAGGCTAAGGAGTTTGACTGACATGAATAATTAATTTTTGAACAAATACAGCACACCTTTTCCTATGGTTTCCCTCCAAGGTATGAGTATTTGTGCATTGCAAAGGCATGTCATGAACAGGGGAGTCCAAAGGCCACTGGTGTGGCTCAAAATCTGAGATCCATCCTGTCCCATGCTGTGTTGTTAGTTGTTAGTGCTGTCATGTCCTTCTGGGTGCCACAGGCCAGACAAAAAAATAGATGTGCGCACTGCAAAGCTCAGTGCATTCAGGGCAGGCTGGACCAGCTGCACTGGAAAACTCAAATATCTGCTTTGGTCACATTAATAACCACAACAGTTCATTATGGGAGCAGGGTCACTTCAATCAACAGTGTATGTTAGAGAAATTCAAAAGAAAAAAGAGACCTTCAGATCCTGCCCAAGCAGGAAGTTCCTGGGGCAAAAGAAGCCGTAATATGGAAAAACCCAGAGTGGTCTTGTCCCTTCCTTTGCTACTCTGGCCTGAATGGGTGGTCTTGGTTTGCAGGGCCATGTGAGGACTGGAACATTGCAGCAGGTAATCTCTCTTCTCTTTCATTTCCAGGTGATGTAGGTGAGATGTAAACCAGCCAAATCAAATGAAAGGGAAACTGTCCTCTTTGACATGCTGATGAGAATTAAACACTCCCATAAGGAGAAAAGGGGAGAGGATTTTTTAGAACAGAATATTTACCTCCCCTGTTCACCATTGCTCGTCTCTGATTTCTTGATCTGAACTGTTGACCAGTATTGGCACAAAAAGCTAACAGGTAGAAAAGGTTACTGTGAGAGTAAATGATACAAACTTGGAAAAAACTTTTGCTAAGTCTGCCTTGTCAACTTTGCTATGTGCATCAACATGTGCTGGCAACTAAGAAAAACAACAGTTAAAAACCAGTAAGTCATTAATGTGTACAGGTAATCTGCCTCATATTTTTTTCTTGCTGGGTATTTGTTATTATAATTTCTGTTCTTTTCAAGGACACTCATATTAAACATCCAGGGTACTTTTAGCCATTACTATTTTTATCGTCCCTCTATTTCTTTAAATGAAGCATCTTTGAAATACCTGATTTGGGCAAACAATCATCTCGATGCCTTCAGCTTTCAGAGTCCTGAATCCTAAGCCATGCTGGCCATGATGTGACCTTGCAAGAGGACTGATCTGGGGAGAAGGGAGGAATCTGGACAACAGGTGCTCTGTCAGAATCCCTTGCCTTTGAGGGCAGCATAACTTACAGTGCAATTTGTATTGCAACATAAATCAGGGCTGCCTCAAGCTCCACGTAATTTCTCTGGTGCAGAGTCTGCAGTTCATGCGATACGGTGGGGGCTGAGGGCTGGTGGTGCAACAGATGTTGGGGAAGAAATGAGGTGACAAGTGACATGGCCTCCCTGGCACCAGCTTCCGAAGAGAAGGGATGGACAAGGGCAGTTTTCTGATAGAGGCAACTCCTCAACAGCAGATAGGCAAAGGGAAGATTTGGGGAAGTCTTTTAGTTACAGAAGGAGGTACACAGATGCTTTGGAACAGCCCATCCAGACTACCTGCATCTTGAGAAAATGGTAAAAAGATGAAACAAAATGGAGGAAAAGTGAGATGAGTGAGATCTGTCCTTCTGTGTACAAGGTGGAGAAGTTGCTTTGCTTCTGAACATATGGCAATGTAGCCTTTCTGTCACACACAGAACGGGAACACTGGTGTGTTTAGATTTGCAGGAGTCTTTCCAAATATGCAGCATGTACGTTTACAGGTTCTTCTGGGAGATGCTCAGTGAATCCTCTTGCAGGTGGCTGTTATTTCAGTCTCCATGGGCAGGAAGCAAGGGAAGATTTGTAGGTGGAGAAAGCCTGGGCTAAAGAGTCTCTGAGAGGAACTACAGCCAGGTCTGGTGATGAGATCTGTGCATTATGTTGTTATGAGATTCCATGTACATAAATCTGGATTGTAGCAGAGGGATCCATATGACTGTGCAGTGTCTGTGGCTGCTTAGCAGTGGTGGAGAGACATCTGTTTCTAAATACTGCTGCATATTTCCCTCTGGACAATGAATCTGTGTGAGTTTTTAGTGCTCAGCTCCTGAGGAATTCCCATCACCTTCATTCCAAGGATGAGCTGGAGCAGGTTCTCCCCATGTCTAACTCTGCAGGCCTTGTTGCCCAGCAAAGCCAGGATGAAGCCAGACAACACTGACCACTGATAATACCCCAGATCCCAGTGTAAGGAACTGAGCTATCTCCATTCTCTGGAGGATGACAATGCAGCTGTGCCACAAGCCCAAGCAGATAAGGGGGCAGAAAATCCCCCTGAATCTTGCCGTCATGGTGTTTTGACCTCACTCTAGGGTAACCCTTGTATATGCTGTAATGTCCAGACACCAAAAGAGCAGCAAAGATTGATATTTCATGGCCATGGTAGGACAAACTTAAACATATGGACACAGGATGGAGGTGGGACATGATTCTCATCTAGTCATACTCTTAAGGAATGTTCTTGTCACAAAACACTGAAAAAATGGAAGTCACCTGGCACTAGAACAGATGTCACTGTTCTTCATCCAAACCCCACTTCTAATCCTCTTTTTTTAATGTGTTTAAGACAGACTGTAACAAAAAAAAAAGGGGGGGGAGAAGGAAGTCTGGGGGAATCGTAGATCTTTACTGCGCATACCACAAAGAGGCAGCACGGTGGAAAGCACTGCTGAGCTTTGAGGAGCTGGCAGGCTTGAAAATTTGTATGCAGGGTTGCAGGCAGCTTCCCCTTTTACTGGAACTTGGAAAATTCATTAGGCCTGGAAATTGCCAGCTCTACTCCAAAGGGAAGAGAGAAGGGTCATGTAAAGTTTGTAGAAAATTCAAATAGCCTTTTTTTTTTTTTTTTTTTTTTAATTTGAAGATTGTGAGAAATTGACCTGAGTTTCCAATTGTAAAATTTTGTCAAACATTTATGTTGGGTGGGGTGGATCCAGCCAGGAGATACAGTGATGAAGTGTTGGGCCTGGGCAGTTTCTACTGGCAGAGATCTTCTGGAACCCAGGCTGGATTTTAAAGCTCCCAGCAGGAGCAAAGCTGGCCACTGGTGCTCATTCTGTTCTGCTGCTCCATTAGCACTAATCCATAAGTTTAGCAGCATCCCAGTTATTTATAGTTGACTTATATTCAAAAGTTGGTTATGATTGTGCACCAGAAAGATGCAGAGTGTAACCTGGAGGATGCCTAAGGCAGAGGGTTGGGCAGAGTGTGTATCCAAAGGGTGAGGGCAGGGGTAAGAGCATGGAGCAGGTTGATAATGAGTTCTGAAAGCTGGGATTTGTTGGCCACTGATTAACAAAATGGAAAACGGAGGTAGAGTGCAATTAGGAGGATTACTGTGAGCTCATAACTCCTCCCCAGCTCCTGAGAGAGTGGTTTGTTCAACTGACCTTTTGTTGGGCTGGGCTGGAAAGATATAAATTAGCTTAATGCATGAATATTTTCATTTAATAAAACTGCCCCCAAATTTGTTTGGAATTGCCAGGCTTCTTGGGAGAAAGAGAGAGAGATCTATTATGTTCTGCAAAAACAATGACATTTTACCCTCTGTATTTACTCTCCCAATAGAAAATCTGCAGTCAGCCAAAATCCCTATCACAGCAGCTCTCCCACCCTGCTGTCCACATGCCCTTGCAAACACCCAAATCCACTTGGAAAAGCACTTGACTTCATCCACCAGTCAGGGCTTCACCTTCCCTGCAGTAAAACAAACTACCCCAAAGTCTTACTAACAGAAAAATCCTCTTACCCTTAAGAAATTAAAATAGATGGAGAATAGAAAACCAGTCAAAGAGGTGATGTGAAACCCAGGAGCTGCTGGAGCCACATTTTGGTCCATCCCCCAGGGCACTGGGAGCACGCAGTAGGGCAGCACCTCTTGGTGCCCAGCAGCTGTTGAAGCCTGGGCATGTCTTCCTCATGCCTGCTGCTTCCAAGCTGGCTATACAAGGGCAGGGCCTGGCCAAAACCACTGAAAGCTCAACAACATCTCACAATGTTTGTTTGGAAACTCCCGTGGTATCCTTTGTGCAATGCTGCCTGGATGAAACTTGCTGACCTGTCCTCTCTGGCAATGGAGAGGTCAAGGGAAAGCAGCAGCAAGGCTGGGGGACATGGGGCAGTGTGAGGCAATCCCAACTCTCTCTTTGCCTCAACTCCTTTGAGCCAAGGCACACATGGAGTTTTCAGGGCAGACACTGTCCAGAAATTAACCCATCACTTTTTAAATATCCCCAGTTTGAACCCTTTGTGGTGTTCCAGAGACAGGGGTGCTGGTACAGGCGCGTCTGTCCATCATGCCCTGGTGCATTTCAGAGCCTGAGGCAGTCAGCACAACCTGAGGGGAAAGCACAAAAAACAAGGGAGCCATTTTATACCCAAACAGGAAAGGGGAATCCTGGGCCAATCATAGAATGGTTTGGCTGGAAGGGACACTAAAGATCTCCCTGTTATAACCCTCAGCCTTGGGCAGGGACCCTTTCCACCAGACCAGGTGGCTCCAAGGCCCATCATCCTGACAGGAATGAGGTAGCTCTTTTCCCATCTTCTCTGGGCAGCCTCTGGAAGGGCCTTGCCACCTTCATAGGGAAGAATTTCTTCCTAAAATCCAATCTAACCCAGCCTTCTGTCAGCCTGAAGCCGTTCCTCCTTTGGGTGGCTGACAGGGTTGTGGTGCTCTGCATGGAGGGCAGATTCAGACATAGGCACTGAGATGGGCATCAGCTGTCTCAGGGGCACAGAAGAAATGTTGAGAAAAGTCACTAAAATATTCTCTTTCCTTTGAAAAACCTCCCCATGTGGTTTGTCTAAGTACTAAGCAACTTAATTGCTGGACGCATTTAAGTAATATTAAACTCTGCCTTTTTTCTCCCATGTTCAAAGGAAAAGAGCCTGTATCGGTGTGATTCATTTTTAAAAGCCTTTTAAAAGTTCTCTTTGGCAACACCTCTTTGAAGTCTAATCCAATCTGCAATATATGTCTTCCAAGTTAATCCCAATTTTTGCAGGACAACCAGTAATGTTACGTAAAAACCTTCCAAAGAACAACAGGAGTGTAAGGCACAAAATAGTGAAATCTCCTCATAAGGGGGACAATTCTGCTATTTACAAAAGCATAAACCCCCAGTTACTTTAGCAGTGTGTTGACCATGCAGGACTAGCCCCCCCTGGAAACCAATTTACTTCTCAGTTTTGCCAGGTTTATTCTGTATTTGACACTCAAAGTAAGATTTAGGTTTAAAATGTTAATTTTTAATAAAGCAGCAGTTTTATTTTAGAAGCTTCCAGGAACTGGTTCTGGTTTGTGTTCATTGCAGAGCTTTATAGCTTTCTCAGGATCTCAGGCCTTCCATATGCATTTTCTAAGTACCTTCCTTCCCAATCTGTGCTGTATTATATGTGATCCCTTAAGAGTGAAATTAGGGACTCCTTCTGATAGAAAACAAAGCACTGGGTTAAAAAAAAGGGAGTGGAAAGACCCTTAAATTGAAAGGAATATCCATAAGTGGAAACTAAATTCTGGGTTACTCTACCATTCCTTAAATATCACAAATAAAAATCTCTTAAGGGAGGGCAGACAAAGTCCTCTGGCTTCAAGTCAAAGAAGGAAAAGTCAAACCTGGAAATAAGAGGTGGACTTTTAAACACAGTGTAAGTTATTAATAAAACAGTTTCCCAAGGGACATGGTAGAGTCTCCATCACCTGAACTCTGACTTCTTATCCATCAGGATTTTCATCACAAGACTCTTTTCTCCAGCTAACCCTCCAAAACTCCAGGTCTCTGTCCTGCAGGATTAAAACCTGACCACTTTCCTCATCTCCTCAGCTCCAATCACCCTTTCTGCCCAGCCTAACAGGATGACTAACATAAATACACACCACAGAGATGGTTTTCTAAGCCTGTGTTGATTTTGACATTTACTGTTTCTACAAAGGCTTTTTGCCCCAAAGCTTCTCCACAGTTTTCCGAGAGTATTTGGTCTAATAAATAAGCAACTTTTCTCACAGACTGCCTCTCCAAATCTTTTATTTGGAAAAATCCATAAAGGGACTCTGTCACATGCTGTAGACCCTGGTGCAGGAACAATTGACTTGAGTGAGAGAAGGGAAGCCCCTGTTATTTGTGTGATCTCCAGGACCTTC
Source organism: Cettia cetti (assembly GCA_013401135.1). NCBI lineage: Eukaryota > Metazoa > Chordata > Aves > Passeriformes > Sylviidae > Cettia > Cettia cetti. The sequence continues at coordinate 143,563 of VZUI01045552.1, read as the reverse complement.
CAAACAGTCAGCTCTTCCCCCTGTGTTAGAGCTCATCTCCAGACTGAGCTGGGAAAGGCTTTATGGCAGGGTCCAAGCACTGTACTATGTTCCTGCTTCTTTGTCATCAGAAAAATTTCTGGGCAAAAGCAGAGTCTGGTCTGGGCTGTTTTGGGTTTGGTTGTTTGGTTTATGTTCCTAGATGGTGGAGGCAGGGTTTTGTTACACTCCTGAGCAGCTTTTCTGAGCCACGAGTGCTTTCCAGGACTTTCATTATGTGGCACAGGTGTTCTGCATTATAACTCATTTTTCACTCCTAGAGCTGTAAGGGGATAGGGCAGTCCTACTTATAATTGTCCCTTTTTTTTTTTTTTTTTTTTTTTTTTTGGAAATGATCTGCATTGGTGTTTGCAGGGCAGTCCTACTTATAATTGTCCCTTTTTTTTTTTTTTTTTTTTTTTTTTTTGGAAATGATCTGCATTGGTGTTTGCAGTTTGCTGATGGCTCATTTGTACCATGAATGGTATTGATATGTCTGGTAATGTGACCCAGCAGATTTACTGCACAATTGGCAACATTAGAGAACCCTGAGACACCAGCCAAAACCCAGAATAGATTAGGGAGATTGCTATTGCAGATACAGCATACATCTACAGTGTCCTTCTTGGGGTTCTTTTGGATGCTGCTAAATGTGTTTGGCTATGGAGCATAAATCTGTTTCCATCTGAATTTATTTACCTTGCAGAGTGTACATGATGTTGGTGTGTCATCTCTGCATGCACTTGTGCCTGTGTGTTCCTATATATGAGTTTAAAGACGTATATTATTATCCACCACATATTTTTCAGTTCAAGAACCTCTCACATATCATTCCATCTGTTCCCTTTTACTGATGGAAAAGACATGTTTAGTGATAAGTTATTTTCCCCTTATTCTCTTTCCTGAGGGTGTGCTGTTGGTCTGCAAAAGAAAACATAATAAAAATGTTTACACAACAAGACATGAAAGTAGCATAGATTTGCAAATAGAAAATAGTCATGTGCGGAGCTGATAAAAGCTTAGGCAAGATTTTTCTGCAAAAGCAAAGTTATGAAAACAGAATTTTATTAAGAGCAATTTGTTGGCAGGAACTAATACGTAAAATTTGCACTTTTCAGGACATGTATTTCGGTGCCCAGGTTTTCCTTTTTCCAGTGAAAAGATGAAGTTTTTAGCAGAAGAAAAGCACTGTCCATGGATTTCTTTTAGTTGGAATAACAATTTTCCACAGAAAACTCCTAGTTTTTATTTTACTTTTTTTTAATGAGGTCTAGCTGTGTGGTTTTCTGGCTTCAGACAGAAATTTAAAAACTGGCTTAAATGAATATCTGTCTAGATGAACAAAGCTAAGTTAGATTTAGGTCATATGTTAAACACTCATGTCCCAAATCTTTGCCTTGTGGCATGTATGACATCATAATGTTTCACCAGCATAATCTGACCCCTTTGTCAGACAGACAAACAGCTCATTAGATCATGCTGCCATCTTCAGAGGGGGCTGACCCCTTTTTCTAGTCAAAAAAGTGCTCACCTCGCTTGTGGTAAGCAGATGATTCAATAACTGGTTATGGAAGAACTAAATTTGTGCAGCCATAGCAGGGCAGGACACAGCCCCACTCCAAAGGTTGCACAATAACATGGCACAGTTATTATATGATTTTAGATCAGAAAACCCATATTTGCATCCTGGAAGTAATTTTACCAAGTTCATACCTCAAGGTGACTCGTGCAAACCCAGCAGTTGTTGGGTTTTCTGGGCATCCAGGGGCTGTTACAGATCTGAAGAGACTAAATTAATTTAAGTTGGACAAATTGAAGTTAAAAAAAGAATCAAAATTTCCACATCCCTTGTAGTAAATATTTGTGCCATTGTCACTCCTTCCTCCAAAATTTACCTCCCACTGAAGTTTTCCCAAAATCAAAACACCTATGGATATGGGTTTCTTATTTCCTGGCTGCAGAAGATCTGGTCTTGAGCAAGAAGCAGTTGAAGAATTTCAGAAAAAATAATTCCTCTGTCTTTATATTTCCAAGAACACAGCCCCTGAATAAAAAGGAGAGCAACTTATTCTTTTAATTTTCAGCTGAAAACTGAGATTCTACTTCACATTTCTATGTCTCTTCTGCCTGGAAAAAAAAAAAAAAAAAAAAAAAAAGATGGAAAGGCCAGTGGTTTTGCAGACCTACAAAATTCAACCCAAGCTGTTCTGAAAATAAACAGCATCCAAACTAGATAGTTTTGCTGAAATAAAACCCTGCAGTATTAAAACAAATGACTAACACTTTCTATTGGTCTACATAGCGTAGAACACGAAACTTACATGTAAGCGAGTCAAGATGGATGAGTCATCCTGACTTAATAAAATGTACAAATACTCGCTAAATATTTGAGAAGTCCCATGCCAGGAGCCTTCATCACTTGTTTTGTTAGACCCCTGCTTTGCCAAGTTAAAAGAGTCAGAAATCATAAAAAATAATCCACACAATCTGTCTGCAAATACAGTTTTTTCTTGCATTATTTTTCTTGCTTTACAGCAACGAGTCCCTCATTCTGCCATCAAAATTTTGCAATAGAGAGCACGACTTCCTCTTCATAAGGTAAGCAAATGTTTTGCATTTATCAAGTTCCCAGAGTCTAAATGGAGAGAAAGTCAGCAGACCTCACATGTTTATGTTTCTTTACTGGAAATGAGCCACGGGAAGTTGCAGTTAAAAGGCTGCTGTGTCTTGGGGTTCAAGGGACACAATAGGCTTCAATGACTTTAACATTGCTGAACATCTGAAGCTCTGTTTGCCTTAAATATGAATTACAAATGCTCAGAACCTCTACAAACAGGGCTGGAAACCAGAAAACTACATTTATTAATGAAGTCCACTGCTGGTTCAGATTGGTTCACAATCTTGTTTTCCTACTAAAAAGATCATAATTGCCCTCACCTCTGCACCACCAATCTAAACCCCATCCAACCTAGATGTTCAACATCTGGGTTTCTCTGGACACATTTTCCCTCTTCTCTCGGAAATTTTGCCTGAGTTCTACTTGGTGATTTTTTAATTTATTTTTGTTTTATTTTTTTTAAAATTTATTTAGGAGGAGCTATCCAGATGTTTAGTAATCCGTCTGGGTTATTGTGCCAGTTAGGCTGCTGACCACCCTGAAACTTCAGCTCTGTCCATTGTCTGTGAGTAGATCAAAGCAATCCCAAATGTGCTTTGAGGATGGTGAGACCTTCAGCTCAGGAGCTGCAGGCACAGCCTGCACCAGTGATAAACATGATGTGTTCAAGACACCGTGTGCTTACTGTGCCAATGCATGCACACAAGGACTGAGGCTTCCCAGAAATGTCAGACTTGTTAAACATGCCAAAAAGTAAAAACCTCAATTGGTTTCTGGAAAGAAATATTGCAAGGTAACCCAGCAGTGCATGGAAAGTCCACACAGGTGACAAGAAAACTTGTCACTTTGAACAAAAGCAGGGGATTCAGCTGGACAGGTGGAAGAACAGAGGCTTCTGTGCCAATTTCCCTCCAAGTTACCTGTGCAGGTTGAACCTGTTACTCACTAAGCAGAAATGTAATAATCAACAGTGAAACTGGCTGCTCTTCCCTTGCAACTGTGCTCCATAAATCAGAGCTCAGGTGTGGCCCTTTGGCAACAGAGTTAAATAAGTGATTGAATGTCAGCGGAACAAAACAAGAGATGGAAAGGGCTAAATGTTATACACTGAATTGCAGGGGTACTAAATAAGCTTAATTGACCATAGATGGATAAAATTTCTCTCATTACCTACCGATTGTGTTTCATTTGCCATGGAACTGCTTAACGCAGTTTTTGGTCTCTGCTGTGCACATGTTCAATGCCTGGGAGGAGCTGGTGCTCTGCTGAGCCAGAGTTTTGCAGTTATAAACAGGAAGAAATATAATTTGGCTTTTAATGTAAAATTTGTGTCCCACAGCCTTCCTCCCATCAGAATTCATCATTTGTCTTTGACACAGAGGAGGAACCGCAGCATTACTGGGAAAAGGAGAGAAGTTGCTCCTTTTTGGAGATGGCCTCTCTCCAGCTTTGCTCCAGCTCAGCTTTTGTGCCCTGGGACAGCAGGATACTGAACTCCAGTTGTAACTACAGAAGTCAAATTTCCAGCTGACTGGTCAGCTTTCCCACAAATGTACCCAGCAGTAAGGAATGAATCACTCTGGAGACTGTGGTTTGCCCCACATGGCACTCCTTTCTTCAGTGTCATCTGCAAGTGAAGGTAGCACACACTCCGTAGACAACCTTGTGCAAAACAAATATTTGTGAACCTGAATGACTTTGGAGCAGCTAGTCTGAGCAGCATGCAGGGCAGTACTGGGGCCCTGGTGAGAAATAATACAGCCAAACACTCATTCACAGAGGGCAAATAATTTTTCCCATTCTATCTACTTATTGCTGGAGTCTTGCTGTGCTCAACACCTTCTGTTCCTTTGCTTTGGGTCCTAAAAGAAGCCATTAATTGTGAATTCAAATGGACTCCCCATATCCTGCTCTTTATGGTGCACACAAAGGGAAAATGCTCAGTTAAGCAACCCAACCTGTAACTGTAAGAAATTGCATTAACCAAGTGATATTTAAGGTTAAATGCATAGGTGACAGAGTGACATTTTTCTGGTGGGGCCATAGGGTCACCATGACTATTCTGATTTGCTCTCTCTCTTTGAAGGCTGCTTTCAAACACATTTTTTAAGCAGCCAATGACTGCTTGAAAAATAAACAGAGTTCTTCATTATTTACATTTGGTGTGTATTAGGCTCTGAAGGAATAACTACACATTTGTGAGCTTTTTTAATTTTTCCAGTCAAAATAATAGTAGTAGGGATTCAAAGAGGACTGCTCTTTCCAGATAGTCTGTCCATTGGATACCTTTACTCTCTGGACCTTGAACCTTTCAGTACATGTGGAGCCTTTAGTGCACAAATCACATTTATATTGAGGGGCTACTGACTGCCTTCCTTGGGGGGGGGATGACAATGGTACAGATGTCTCTGCTAGTCACACCTATATAAAATAACAAATTATATTGGAGGAAATTGTGTGTGGTATATTGGTGGTTAATGCACAGTTTTAAATTTAATTTTTGGTGAAATAATGCACACTGAGAGTAGGTATTAGAAATCACTGCTGCCTTAACTTGTGTTTGGTTCTTGAGTGAATTTCCTTTTTATCTGAACCCACTGCTGGTACCTTCCCAAATCCTTGCCTCAGGCCCTTTAAAAATCCATGTTCCTGTATCAGTGGTTAGATGTTGTATTATCTCTTTTTAGTTGTAAAATTTCCCAGGTGGGAATCCAAAAGGATTGTAAATCTGACAGTTGAGCACTATTGCCTCTGCCAGTAGAAGTGGTGCTTTAGACAATTCTGTGTATAAAATGAAAACAACACAAAACTCTTTTACAACCTATTCACTTTACTATTGTGTAATTCTAATTAACAGAGATCTTGTGGAGGATGAGAAAGGAGCATCATTAAAACACCACTGTACTGGTAATATCTGTGGTTATTTTTCCACAAAGTTTACTTATTATTACTATCATCATCATCGTCATCATCATCATCATCAATGTATATTCCTAAAACGTCTAGAAGATGAACAGATTTCATGAATTGTGCAAAAACCTCATATAAGAATGAATAGGGATTTTAGCAATAAGCATGGAACAAAAGGACAAATTTTGTAGAAGATCTAGCAGCCACCTGGGATTAGCTGGGACATGCAGAGGGCACTTTTGGACCAGAAGGACATGCTGCTGCGTTGTCTCTGTCTTCAGGAAAATGTCTATCTCCCAAGAATATGGAACTACTTGTGTGAAGAAAGGAAAAATCCTGCAATATTTAAGCCTCTTGGAGAAAAAAGAAAATACGTTCTTACTTCAGTCCCTGTTTTTCAACAGTTAGGGACACCAATTCTACAAACCCTTTCAGTTATTTTTAAAAAGCTTACGTGGAGAATATGCAGACAGTTATTAAGTCATTTGTCTGTTGCGACAGAAGATTGGGAAGGGTTTGATCTTTGCTCGGGGAAGGACATTGTCTTTGCTCATAAAACCTTTCCTTTGAACACTCAGGGGTTCCTCACGTGGGCCTGGACTGCGCCCCCACTCCTGCCCTGTTAAACCCTGAGAGAGCTTTTCCCTGGGGACTTTCCTGTGCATCACCCGGTCAGGAGGCAGTGGCTGCTCCCTCCTCTTCCCCCAGCTCCGTCCCTGTGAATCCCCCGTGGGCTGAGCTGTGGTTCACAAGCTCCAGGGATCCCCTGGGATCCAAGCACTCTGGTTGCTTCCTGGATAGACCTTTTCCCCCAGATCCTTCCTACAGCTTCAGGGTTGCTGCTGCTTGCCCTGCTCCCTGGGCCACCTGGGGGCTTCTCTTCCCACTCCAGGATGGAAAGACAATGCAGGCTCACATGTGGTATGGTGTAAAAACAGATACATCTCTTGGGAATTCCTTCTGGGAAGCTTTCAGGAATATGAAAAAGCTAAAGAATATAACCCCACAGCAAAACAAACTCAACACAGTGATTTATAAACTGATTCTGGAATTCTTCTGTATTTGTTGGCTGTTTTCAAGGAAATCACTCAATAATACATATTAATGATTGTAACTTCACTCTGTTATACTTTTAACTACTGATATTCAGAGGCCAAAACATGGAGGGTAAGATTTATACAATTAGTTATTTATTAATGCTGAAATTTTAATGAATAATACTCTCTTTCCATTACTGGAATAGTTAGATGGAATGGCATTCTTCCTTTTTGATAGTATCTGCCTTGGTGTCTCCTTCACTTCATAAACTGAGACACATCAAAGATTTTACACTACTGTAAAAAACTCTGAAATATAATTCAGTGCTCCTATATGGCTGTTTTGCTAGGATTTTCAGAATATGGAACTTATTTTCATTTCTGAGTATCTTAAAGGTCTTAGCACCCCTTCCTTTTTAGTAATCTTCTTTGTGTTTGCTGTGCACTATGGTCCTCCTAATAAAAGAAAATATTCAGACTCCCATTTTACAAGCTTTTAAAAGAACACCAGACTCCAGTGACTTGGTAAACCTCCTTTTTTTACCCAAAGCTTAAAAAAAAGGAGTAGATAACTTGGGAATGTGTGGCATTCTTATTTGCCTCGAAAGCCTTTGATTTGACAGTATTTGCAACCACATTTTGTATGCAGTGCTTCAAGACAAGCAGTAACTGGGTCTGCTTATCTGGGGCTCTGCAACTCCTTGGTGGGAATGACTCTCTTTACATAGAATCCGAGCAAAATGTACCTTTGCTCCTATTCTTTCATTGCACACAGAAAGCTAAGAAATTCTGAAAGTTTTCGTGTAAATGTGGGGGCAATTGTATATTTTTAATTCAATTTTAATAACTTTATTTGGTGTCTTTTGTGAGCAAGATCTTTCTTTGGGGCTGAAAGGGGAATGCTTTGTCACAGGAACAATGTTACTCATATTATCAGTTTCGGGTTTTTTCTTCAAATTCATTTAAGTCTATTTTACTTACAGCTTGACAAGTCTTTAAAATGACCCCAGAGAATTCTGAATCAGGTCCTAAAATGCTTCAAATTAATTGAAAATTCAATATCAAGAAAAAAGAGACACCACAGGCTAGCCAAATATTCTAGAAAATCTAGCGACTACATGGCATTAAAAGTACGTTTTCGATTTTCTAAAATCTGTTCAAGTAATTTCTAAAACTTCTCCATTATTTTGTCCCTTGAGTGTTTGACTTCTACAAATGAAAACAAGTAATTTCAAAACATGGGAGTTGCTGATTATTTTCACAGAGTGATTTCCTCCAGCTTGACATTTCTTAAGTCAGTAAAAACAAAAACCTGCCATTAGCTGATTATATTTATCTTATTTATTCTGCATGTAGAAACCCCTTACGCCCAAGCAAGCTTAATTTTTATAGCAAAAAACTGGAAGATTTTTTGAGCTAAGAAAATGTGTTTTCTCTGCATCAGCAGAAATAACAGACAGAGAAACAGCTGAAATATCAGTGGCAGATCATAAGCCCCTTCTCATGTTAGTCTGTGCAGCTGAGCTGGATGATAGCAGCTTGTTAGGCTGGAGGTTTTTATTGAAATGCCTATTGAGTAAAACATAATTCATGCTGCTGCTCACCCTTAAAACAGGAAATAATATACCCATTTAACTTAATCACAATTTATATTACATGTGCATATTTCTAAACAAGTGCTGTAGATGGAGAGTTTGGTAGCAATAATATTTATGAATTACACTTTTAGTTAGCAAAGGAAAATGTGTGACCTCTTACATTTTGTTTGACATTTGAATTTGGTATCCCGTATATGTGACATGGGTGATGGATGCTTATTAACACAGTGTATAAACAGGAAATGCTTCTAAGCTGACCATTTATTAGTGCAGTATGTGTTCAATCTGAAATTTGAATTTTAGCTGCAGTATTCTTCTCTGATGAGTGTAGAGCTGAAATAAAGGTGGGTTTCTTTTTTATTTTGTTTTGGTTTTTTTTTTCCTCATTTGCTTTCCCCTACAGAGGGGACAGATTTAACAGTGGAAATTTTGTATCTAAATCAATCTTCCCTATGCAACTTGAGTAAGTGTATGAACACAAAGACTTTTCTTTACAGTGTAAAAAACAGAGACATAGGAAACCTATCAAGTGAAAGGATTTTGTAGAACTCATAGTGAATTTTCCTGCTTAAATAAATAAATATATGCACCCACATTCCTCTCCACGTCCCGACATATGCACGGAGCCATTTCCCCCTTTCCTGCATTACTGCAGAAAGGCAGGGAAGCACCATTCCTTCCCCAGGAGTCTGACAGCTGATCCCCTTTGGATCTGTCCTCCAGGACTGGAGACATCATAATTTTTCACTCACACTTAATTGCTCTTTCTAAAGAACCCACCCTTAAATTCCTGACAAATATCTGAAAAGCTTTGTCAGTGAAAGTTTCAACACTTCATCTTATCAAAGCAGAAGTGAAAACTCCACGTATTTAGAAGATTTCTCCCAGCAGAGAACAAGGATAGAGTTTTTTTCTAAAATAAGCCTGTTCCCTCCACTTTTTCTGATGATTTACTGGAGGAAATATATAGAATAATATTGAGACACTGTTTCCCTTTCTGTATCACATTTAAAACGAGCCCTCGGGAGAGGGAACGTATCTAGTTTTCCTAAGCACAGCCTTAATATTCCAAAGCATTTGAATAAAATTTATTTGTTTAACAGAAGAACTATGATGACATGGTAATGTGAAAAATCCTCACTTCTTCAAAGTGAAAATTTTATTTTAAATATCTGTCTAAAGGGTTCATCTGTACTGTACAGTGTAGGTCAGGGGAATTATTGTCTATGTAAAAAATCAGTAGAGAACTTCCAGATAGCCATTAAAAGCAGCAGGTATGAGACCATCTCAGCTGTTACTGCTAATGTTAAATACCTTTACTGAATATGCAACTTTCCACACTGTAGGACCCAATCACAGGAAGGTTAGCAACCTGGAAATTGAAACTGGCAGATCTTTAATCTAACATTCTGCTTTTCAGTGGAAAAAAGTAACGTCTTTATAGATGAGAGTCAAAGGTTAAATTTGGTTTGTATCAAATTACAAAAATATGCTTTTGGTGAGGTTAGATTCTCATGCTCAGAGCAATTCAAACTGTAATGAAAGCAAACATTGAAAGAGATAATCCCATTAAAGATGAACTATTCACTTTAACCTCAAATATTTGGTAACTAAAATAAAACCATCCTAGTAGGAGGATGAAGTTCAGCTCTTAAGGGAAACTGGAATTCAATATTATACCTCAGACTGCACAAGAAAAAAAAAAACAACAAAAACAACCAGCTCTCCTGTTTCTAAAATAAAACGTTATTTGGGGGAACAAATTAATTCATGTTCTTCTCTTGAGGTCTACACAAAACAGTGGTGACCTTTTGGGCAGTGTGTGCCTGTACACTGCAGGGTGAACTGTGCTTTTCTCCAGACAGCAGCTTGTGCAGGCACAGGAACCCCTGGCTGTGCTGCCGGCAGCGGGAGTGAGGAGCAGGGGATGGAGCCGCTCTGGGAAGCAGCTCGGAGCCAGGAGAGGCATCCCTCTGCACAGCTCTGTGCCTGCTCCTCCTCCCCACACCACCGGCACTGGGATGTCCTCCTTCCACGGCAGACCCCTCGGCCAGGCAGCTGGTTTCTGAGAGGAAACCAATTCTGATAAAAACCTCGAGATTCAGCTCAGAATAAAATCTGAACAGCCCTGATTTCAACCTTCCCAGTCTGCCCCTGAGCCACCCCAGCCTGGCACAAGGGGGGAGCACGGTGGGACCTCTAACCTGAGGCTTGGTCTGGGTACTCGATGTAGTTTGGAGGTTCTGGTAGTTTCAGATTATCCACTTCTCTTAACCAAAGGGAGCAAGAAATATTTGTAAAGCCCCATTGCTAAAGAATTGAGCTCTTTAATATAATGTGACAAAACTTTCGACTTTCAAAATATACCAAAAAGCATCTTTAATCCTTGAACTTCTGATACCCCATTGAAAACTCACCCATAAATGCAGCCACAGCCAGAATCTTTCTTCATTCCCCAGAGCCCTGGATGATGATTTAAAGTATTTGGGAAGAGTCTCATATTCTTTCCTTTTACAACTTAAAATAGACTGAAAAGGCTTTTTTTTAAAAAAAAGGTTAAGAAAAAATATCATAGACTGATATTTCTTTTTTATGCCAAGTTTCAGCCTGGAGAAAATTTTATGGCTGAGTTCTAATCCACTGCAACCCCTGGTTTATAACAGAAATGCTGACACAATGATAACTGCAGCGTTACAAATGCTGGCTCTATGATATTTATTGCTCCCTAGTGCCAGCTGGGGTTAATCCTTATTAAATGCATTCATTTTCTGGCCTGGTGGAGAACAGATCACTCAGTGATCAGGCAGAGTTTGGGTCCCTGGTAGTTAGTGGAAGATATCACAGAAGACACAGTAAATGAGGAGTCTTTAAGGGGGCTACTGAAGGTGTTTTTGGGGATTAAGTGGCCTTCTCTGGGGGCTTGAGCTCAAATCCAGAGTGTCTGTGCTGAGAAGTGTCTTTGCAGCAATGGAACAGCACACGCTGAGAACTTTGTCCTTTTTAGTATCGAGGAAGGGTATGAAAGGAAATGTGATGTGGTCATGTATCTGCACAGTCAGCAGTGGAACAGATCCCACAGATTAAGAATTATCAATCTCCCAGGTGATATCCCAGGTGGGATATCCAGGTGTGAACCCAAATATCCCAAATCCTTTGCCATTGAACTGTTCTGTTTAATGGTGGTGGAAGAGTGGAGGAAGGGCAAGATCTCTGTTCAATACACAACAACTTACTCTTTCAGTACTACCTGAGAAATTGAAAATTACTGCTTAATTTTATTCACAAGTTTTTTTAACATCCCACTTATGCCTTAAGTTTTAGCTTTTGTTTTTTCCAGATTCTGTACTGCATTAGTATATAACTCTGAACTTCATATAAAGTGTTAGCAAGTTCTCTTCACAGTTTAGTTAGACCAAACAATCCTTCTCCAGCCCCAGAACCAAGGACACCATTGCAGCTTCAGGCCCAAAAAGTGTGAACAACAGCAGATTGAGGGGAGCAAACTGGCAGGATGGGACTTCATAACCTGAAGCTGTAATTGGAAATTACCCCGATATGGAAATGGACCAAAACTTACAGAAGTGTGAAACTCGTGATCCATTGTTCATCTTGGGTGTAGCCTTGGCCAGGCTCTAGTAGTGCCCAGGGTGTATCCTTTGAAGGCCTTTTCATAAATACCTGCCTTATTCCTTTAACACTGTCTAACCTCTGTTCTAGGTAGCCTCCCAAGACATTCCCACCCTCACACACATTTATATTTTAGCAACAAAGAAACTGAAAATGTCACAAAATTTTCTCCATATATCTGTGTAGGACTGTGAGTAATTTTTTCCCAGAGATTTACACATCCACATGGTACCTGCTGCATTTATATGGCAAACTGGACAAACCTGAAGGAAAGTTGCAGATTCAGTTTAGAAAAGAGTAGGATACAGAGGACATTGTTTCATTTTGCTCTTGCTCTGGGTTCTGCAGAATGAGCCTCAGCTCACCTGCCAAGCTCTCAGCCTACAGACCTAAAGCAAAGGGCTCTTGCTATGAAAAAAAATCTCAGGACCGAAGGAGTGAGCATGTGTGCAAAGTTCACCACGAGTTCAGTGAATGATCATATTTTCCCCACAATAATAAATACTTCTATAATTTATAAATGCCTCGAAAGGCTGAGATATGTGGGGGATGCAGAATCAAAGTGGCTTGACAGGAGAGAGACAAAGGAATGAGCCAGAGAGTGAACTGACTACTAAAATTCCTCATCTCTGATTTGTTTCTTTTAGAACTTGTCCCCAGAGAAAAGGCTGCACTTTCTAGAGAGGCTTAAAAAATCAAAAGAAATCCTCTGGGCTTGTGAACAGCCAAGAAGAATTTTAAAAACCTTCAATTTGAACGCAGAGCCAAAGAGTAATACTCAAGATTTTCTGCTCTCTATTTGATAATCGTTTTTTAAAATATGAGCAATGAGATGGGGAGAAAAGTCAGGCTTTTTATAAAAGATTAAAATCAGAGATATGTTTTCTTCATTTCAAGGCAATGTTCTGCCTTGTTACATGCAAGCTTTCTTGTAAAAGAGAACCAAAGTCATTTTCATCAGAACTACTTAAAAGAAAAACAAAGAATGTTCAAGAGAACAGAAAGCCATGTTTTCAGTATTAGGAAAAACATGAATGTTTTTATTAAAAAGTCATTTTGAAAGAAATGGGGCTAATGCACTTCCCCTTGATATTCAGAGAAGCTGGAAATCAAAATAAAAATAGCTTTATTTTTGTTTAAAATTTCCACAGGGCAAAATGCAATGTCATGACCTTGTCTAACAGATGGAAAATAAAAAAGAAAACAGCCACTGGAACATTCAGGAAGGTGCCTTTAGGAGGCAAAAAAACCCCCCCAAACCCCCTCATTTTCATTTACCCTCTGTCTGGTACAAAGGTTTTGTGTTGAACCATGGACTCCAGGGAAGCAGGACAGACCAAGCACAGGGCTGCAAGTTCTGAGTGTCCCCAAGCCTAGGAATTTTTAATGGAGCTGGGAGGGGTGAGTGCAGGGCAGAGCCAGTTAGAATCAGTGGGATGGAGCTGTGGAAGCAGAAGCAGGACCAGCCAGACATTGCTGCTTCACCCCATGCCCACTGCCCCAGGCAAAGCAAAAAAGGGTTTGGGGAAAGATGGGCGCTGTGCACTTGACAAAACTGCTGGCACAGAGAAATTATTAACAGGAGAAAAGGACAATATTAAATCCAATTGAAACATTTGTAAGCATGCCAGAAGCTTTCATAGAATCATTGAATGAATGAAAAGATCTCTGAGATCATCAGGTCAAACCTTTCATGGCCTTCTCTGTAGAATGGAGGGGGAAATTCAGAGGTTCCTTACTTGTAGGGCTGCTTAGCCTCCCTTGGCCACTAATTTTTTCTCTGCCGTCATTTTGAAGAGAGATTGAGCTCTACAACTGGAAGAAATGTTTTCTCACCCATTAGCCATTTGATACAGAGATTCTCACAGAAATCAAACACAGCCTCTTATCAACTGCTCCACCAGCACAGACTGGTCCAACACAGCTTTGTACATCTTTGAAGTTCTCAGCTTAAGTGAGCCAGGTCTTTTTATAAGGTTGCATGTGAAATTGTCAGAAGAATGAAACCATTTGCAGATGGTGGAGTGATCAAGAAGGTACAATATCTCACTTGTGTTTGCTCCCATTTCCTTGGGAAGAAAATAAAAGGAAGAGGGAGAAAGGGGGAAAAAACAGTAAAAGCAGTGGAAGAACAGAGAAACTCCAGCAAACAAAATTTCTTTGACAAATCAGTGTTGAAGGAGTTAGAGAGATTTCTGGAAAAACCACCAGTGCTCCAAAGACAAGCTGACTGCTGCAAAATTTATTACTTTGCTTTCGTGAAACCTCTGACATCAAGGGCTTTCCTAGTGACTGATTTTTGTCAGAATTATGCTGCAGGAACTGGAAGTGACAGATGATTTTCTTGGACATGAAGCCTGTGTGTAATGGCATGAGAAAAAGGACATAAAAAAGTCTGCCCTGAAGCAGCTTAATGTGGCCCTGGAGAGCAGAGCTGTTATCACAGCTTACTGATGCAGCCACAGCAAGAGGGGCTGTTACAAAGAAATGGATCCTGAAGTCACACAGCTCAGCATGAGAAAGATTTCCTGAGCTGTGCTTCCTTATGACAGCCTGGTGGAGGCTGGGGCTGGCAGGAGGAAATCAAGCAGAGGGACATACCTCCAGGAGTGAAATAGAAACTGGCTTTATTGTGTCACATCCGTCCCCTGCACTGCAGCACCAGATCACAGGCAGCAAGGATAAATGTGCTGAGCTTGGCACGTGTTGCTGGGGTTGTAGCTGAGTTCCAGACCAGCCATGGTATCAGAAGCTTGTGTGTGTGATGACTTTTTAAATGTAATTAATACAGAGCATCTAGGATTATGTGAATATGGAAAAGTTGGGGAATAATTTAACATGTTGTGGAGGATATTTTCAGAGGAAATTATTGATTAAAATATTAACCCCCACCTTGCTCCAAATGCATAGGTCATTGCAATTTTTCCAAGCCCCATCCAACCTGGCCTTGAACATTTCCAGGGATGGGGCATCCATGTGCCACTGTGCCATGTGGGCAACCTGTGCCACTGTTTCACCACCTCACAGGGAAGAATATCTTCCTAATACCTAATCTAACCTGCCCTCTGTCAGTTTAAAGCCATTCCACACTGTCCCTTAGGAGAGGCATCTGTTCTGATTTTCTTTCCATCAGAAGGTTCCAGTTGAAAATCAGAGGTGGAATCCCAGTGCTCTGCAACAGAACTGCTATTGTTAAACCTAAGGGCCAGTGTGGCAGCAAGATACCATAATCTTCTCTGGATATCAGTACATTTTCTGTGCTGTACAAACACATCTTTCTGCTTTGATTGCACCTTAGGCAGTGTAATCATGCTTGCTTTCAGTGGAAATGTTGTGAGGAATATAGTTGCTGTTTATACATTTTGGTGCAAAAAGGCAAAATCTTTTCAGACCTCAGACTATGTATTTATTAAAATACAATTTTGTTTAGACTTGCATAAATATTGGTTGTAAATTTTGAAGTGGGGTTTATCCAAAGCATAAATCTGCCCAAATAAAAATCAGAGCAAAATGCTTTATATTTACTTATATTGGAAGTGTAGGAGATTACCTTCCTGAAATATAAATACAACTCTTACTGCCACAGGGAAGTACTGTCACAATCAGGCAATGCATCACTCTGGAATGTGCTGCAACTCCTTTTGTCTTTTTTGTTCCACAGAAAAAGAAAAATAAGGAACTACTATTGAAACATCCATATGTGTGAAGCCATTAGTGGGAATTTATAATTCATACAATCTCCCAGAATGTGACAGGATTTCCAAGTACTGAACTGGCAGACACTTAGAGATGCTGTAAATTAACCCACAATGAACCTGCCGACTCTGGCCTTTCTCTTCATTGCCTCATTTCAGCTGAATTGACAAGACAGGATTTCTCCCTGGATCCTGGTACATTACATACACCTGTCAAGCAGAAGCTTCAAGTCAGCCCTGGGGAGCATCTTTAAAAGACAGTCCTGCAATACCAATGAATTCTCCATCCACTGGCAGTCTGGTTTTTAATAGGATCATCGATTTAAGAACACACTGACCAAACCACTGCCATTTTCATGTACACAGGGCAAAGAATGATAATACTTGGGGCTGGACCTGCACCTCCTCTTGCACACCCACAAAAGAGGGTAGGTCTCAGCAGCAGTCAAAGGGCAGTGTCTTGTGTCAGAAGGGAGGGCAAAGAGAAGGTTGTCCAGAGGAGCTGTGGATGCCTGGCCCCTGGAAGGGTTCAAGGCCAGGTTGGATGTGGCTTGGAGCAATCTGGGATAGTGGAAGGTGCCCCTAGCCATGGCAGAGGGCTGGGATGAGATGAGCACCAAGATCTCTCCTGCACACCCCATTCTATGGCTGCAAGGTTCCCTTGCCAGGCAGTGGCTGCTGTGTTTGCAGGGGCAGGAAGCCCTGCAGGATGCAGAGGGGGATGCTTCTGCAGGAAGTCTGGCTCTCAGTGAGATACAGCTCCAACCAAGATCTGCCAGTAACTCTCCTGAGTGTTGCTGATTTCTCTTAGCCAACATTACAGTATCCTGGCCCCAGAGCTTGGCTCAGAGCTTGGCACACAGAGCGCTGCTCCCTGGGGCTGCCACGAACAGCCTGCAGCTTATTCTGAGCAACTGCTCCCCTGACTTCTTTCTCCCAAAGATTCATGCAAGAAGCTTTAGTGCTCAGCTGGGTCCAGGGGACACCCTCTCCACTCCTCCAGAGCAGGGGAGTCACTGGTCTGCACAGGTACCTCTCTAAATCCTGGCTGCCTGTTCAGGAATGTAGATACCAGCTCGGCCCTGGGCTCATAAAACAGATGAAGTGTTGCCTTGCATTTCAGAATGAATGTCTTAACACCAGCAGGACTTTGTTGGCTGCTTTTATGCAAAATCTCCTGCTTGCTTTGTAAAAGATGGGAGGATTCAGCTGAGTTTAAACTGGGCTGAAGTATGTCACTGACTTTTTTTTTTATTGTATTTTTTCAGTTACGCTGGCTCCTAAATTTACAGGCTATTTTAAAAGGACTCCTTACATAAGCATATTTAGATGGTTTAAATTTGTTCTTAATAAGTGGAAAGATTTACTAAAACAGGCCTGATGTGATGACTTGGGAGGGATTATTCACCACTGATGCCAATATATTCCAGACAGCCTGAAGAATTAAGCACTCTGGGTGTCGAAAGCAATCTGAGTGTCACCTAAAACTTGTGCTAATGGAGCTCTGGTCTGCAAGGGGCAAGAGTGTCAGGAAACCAGTTCAAACCAAGGGACTGCATGGAGGGCAAAGGCAGGTAAGAACAAACTTTGAATTTTTATTGGACCTTTTCAAATGATGATGCAGCCAAGCTCTGTAAAGAAATCTGTCTGATAAAGATGTGAGGCACGGCTCTGATAAATGATGGGCTACAACTGCATTCCTAACAAGTGCTGCTGTCACTCACTAAGCAAATTTATCATATTTTACTCTAAAGTGCATTGGATTCCAGGGTTAGGAATTTTCCTCTGACCCTCTTCTCCTACTTGTGGTTTCACTTTTCTTTAAGGAAACAGATTTAACCACTTATAAACAGAATTTACTAACAGTTTTTCATGACGATCTCTCAGACGGGAAAGGAATCCCAAGGAACTGCAGACACTTCCATAAGCTCAGTTCATGCAGGTAGCACTGGCAGGGTCCTGGCAGGATCCTGGCAGGATGGCACTCCCTGTGAGGAATGCTTTCCAGGGAGATCATTCGGGCATTGATGTGTGGAGAAATAACCAGTAGGAATGATAGGAATTATTCCCCAGGATGAAGTATGGCCAAGTATGTGTTGGATGCTTTTTTTTGTAAAACAGGCAGGCTCAGCTCCATTTGATGTACCTGCTTGGGTAAGTCTGAGTGCCCTGCAGAAGGCAAAGGTGTCAACTTATATCAGCCCCTATCTCTGACCAATTTTCCTAAGTGAGTATTTTCCCAGATCATGTTCTCCTGACAGCTGCAGAGCAGCATGGAGGCTTTAGTTCTGTAGTCCCAGCTTTCTTCCTCGTGGCCACCTGTTATAATGTAATATAGGCTGTTAAATACCTATTTAAAGGTGAGCTTGATATATCAGGTTTTTTCTGTAACAGCTACAAGGATGTTATATTTTTGTTAATGGAGAGAGAAAAGGCTTATTTAATTGCAAATTAATAAACTCATCCAATGGCAGAGCCTTGAAAATCCTTTTTAAACCCAGTGTGGAAACTAATTTATTTCATTTATTCTGTTTCCTGTTACCCTCTTTAGTCAAGGATCATTTCTATTCCAGACCATGCATGACCCTCACTTGTCACAATGACCCAAATCACACTGATCATTCAGTTCATCTGTTTTGTGCCAAAGTCATTACTAAAAATTGCTGACATTTCCCTGGCAGTGAAGAGATGCATGGGTTTACTTCCTTTTACCAGTCACCTGCATGTTTTATTAACAAGCAGGTGAAAGCCAACACTTCAGGAAGATATTGCAACTGCAGAAACCAGACTTGGAGGACGACTGAAAAATTTGTCTCCTGTTAAATGAGTGGGTCATAACAGGGGGCAGAAATGTGAGGAGCCTCACTGGGAGTCCTGACCAAGGCCATCCAGCTGCCTGCATCCTGAACAAGCTAAGTGATAAGGCTGGGTATCAAAAACATCCAGAATTGCTGCCAGCAGCATTGCTTCTTTTTATTTTTTTAACTTCAGAAATCAGCAAGCCTGAAATGTGCCAGGCTGAGGTCCAGGTCTTTCTGGGATCTGTGTAAGGGTGTTTCTAAGAAGACTGTAGAAAGTTCCACTTGGCACATCCTACTGTATGACATAACTAGTGATCAAAGCACACATTCCAAATCTTGCTTAACATCTTTCCTTCCACAGCTATAAAAACTGAGAACAGCATGAAGGGCTAGAGGCCTTACCCCAGGAAAGAAGTTCTGTACACCAGAAACATGGAATTTTTTTGTAGTTTTTGTTATTGTTGTTGTTGCTAGTGTGTTTGTGAGGAGTGATTCAAATGTGTCTTGACTACACTGATTAAGAGATGACTGCAAGATAAACACTGACATAATTTTATTTCTATTTTTATCTATCAAATAGTCACCTTTGAAACCAAGGCCTGGAAAGTTTTGGCTAGGGAAATGGCACTGGATTCCAAGTCTGGAATCTCACTTTTGCTACACAAACAGTTCCCCCCACTCAAAATTAGAGGCTTGCTTGGGCTTCCCTACAGCTAAACACTAGCCAGGAATGTTGGGATGCAGATGTCCATTGGGCTACACACAATCATTTTGAACACCATACAGCATTCAAGAATGACAAGATCCTGATTACAGTCTGGAGGACAGGCACAGCTGAGGTAATTTTATGCTGAGATCCCATTCCCTGTGTTCCCATTGGCAAAGCAGCCCCATGGTGCATGGTGAAAGACATTGGGTCAGGGTTGGGATCTTTGTGTTTCAGTGCCTCCCTCTTTGGGAACTAAAGGCTTCAATGGTACCTGGGTCTGGTCATAATTCTTGGATCTTCCTCTCTCCTTCTCTTGCAAGCATTAAAAACATTTATTACTTTCACTTACCAGCTAAATTACTTTTTTCTACATTATTTCTTCATACAAAATTATTCAGTAAGATCTAATTCACATTTGTCCACTATGTAAAAAGTGTCTCAGAAGGGAAATAAATTGTACTGCTGTTGTCAAGTCCCTGGTGGTAGAAGACACTCAGCCCAGTCTTCCCTGTGCCCCAGCCCTTAGGCATTCCTGCAACCCCTACATTGGAAATGGAAAAGGAAAATGGATTGACTAGATTCATATGAAGCAATTCTGGCAGGGAAAACCACACTCAGCTGAAAGATAGGTTTTAGCCTTTTGGATATCATTTCAAATTTCCAGATAACTGTTCCTTTGAGGAGCTCTAACTATAAATACCAAAGTGCCTGCAAGGAGTTGGGTAGGAGCCAAAAATGCCAAGTCAGGGGAAAATAATTGTTTTCAAATGGTGACAAACCTGCAAGGTCGGCAGAGAACAGAGGGGCTGTACTGCTGGCTGGAGATAGCCCTATAACACAGGGCTGTGAGTTCTGTACACTAAACAGAGCCTAACATCTCCACAGGGTGTTTGACTGCTGCAAATGCAGAAGGGAACTGGTCTGCACTGGTCTAACTCACATGGCAGAAATGATTTTGAAAGAGAATCTAAAGATGTGGGGTATAGACACAGTCTGCAGTGCTAAAGCTTTGGCTTGTTCTAGTTTCATTTCCCCAAGGTGAAGAAATAACAGATTTTGTATTTTTTAAATTACTGCAATGCAAATAATTTGACAGCCTGGTCTGGTGGTTTTTGTGTCATGAAATATTGTTTGAAATTGTGCAAGGCAATACAATAATTATACAGTCAAGCATGTCTAAGGATGAAAGATACTTTGTGTAGAGGCTGGGAATTTGCCACTGGTGAGGGTCCTGATTCCTTCACGCCTTGGACAGATTCCTACACAGTGTGGGAGGGGTACCCAGGCTTCAGGAGTAGCACTGCTTTGAAACTGCAGTTGCAAGTCATGAGGAATCAGCTTGAGGGAGCCTGGTGATTACTTTCTAAGGATATCTACACATAAAAAAGTATTCCTGGGGGTATAAATCAGCATAGCTCTGCTGGCTGCAGCAGAGCTGCATCCATCTCCTCCAGCTGAGGCTCTGGACAAAAGTACTCCGGCAACACAGAGGACTGAAAATTGCCAGAACACCTTTAAAGCTCATGTGCCAGCACGCAAGAGAGGCATTCAGCTGTGTGGAGTGGAGTTCTTTCATCTGGGGCAGTTAAAGCAGAAAAGTGAACTTTAGATTCTCACAATTTTACTGCATCTGTTAAAGCAGTATTGGCTTTCAGCAATGAAATGAGTATTCAGGCCAAGTGTCTCTGCAGAATTTCGGGCACTCCATGAACAGATAAAATTTCAATTGCAGAAACAAGAGAAAGTACCAGACACAAATGTACCACATATTACATTTAAGGAAAGACAGTGAAGGGGCAGGTTATACCGTGGGAATAGACAGCAGCTGGCGGCTGACAATGGTGTTATGACAAAGTCATCGATGAGGCCACAAAAAAAAATTTAAGAAAATTAGTAAGTAAGGGCAGCCTGCCCTGAAGAAATCCAGGAGGGCTGGTGTGCAGGCGAGCAGCAGAGAACAGCAATGATCTGGGCCTGGGCTCCACGCCGGCTCCCTCGTTCCCCGGCAGACGGAGCTGGCAGCAGCCTGCATCACTCTCTGGTGGCCCCTCAGGCCAAAAAGAGGAGGTCCATTGGCAGCCCAGCGAGGGGACAGAGCCAGCTCCCCCTGCCAGAACTCAGGGGCTGAGCCCTGCGTGGGCGCTGGGGGAAAGGCTGGAGCAGCACAGGGGCTGGCCAGGAGAAGGCCCAGGCCAGGAGCCACTCACCTGTCCGAGCGTCCTGGGCTCCCAGGGTGGCTGTGAGGCAGAGCTGGGCACCAGCGTGGCTGTGGCACTCTCCCACCTGGCCAAAGCTCCCTCAGGCTCAGCGTGGAGAGTTCCTGGGGCCACCTGTGCTTCAGGGCTCCTGGTGTGCATCAGCTGCAGCTCTGCTTCCCCCATGCTCTGCTTCCCCCGTGCGCAGGGCTTGCTGCACGTGTCTTTTCTCTTCCCACTGCTGGTCTGGCTTCCTGCTCATCCTTTCAGGTCATTAAAAAAGCCTCAGCCCCTCCTCTAGCATCTTGAAAGACAGTGCTGGGAAGGTCAGCACTGGCAGGGGTGACACTGGAGTAACCACTGCACCCTTGTGCTTATAGCTCCTGCAATTACCTTCTAAGTGAGAATCTCTCCCAGTGAGTATCTGGTTCTTCTGATTTTCATCAGCTGGAGAGCTGCATCTTTGGGATTATCCTCTCAGCATCTTTACCTACCCCTTAATGTCACAGGCTTTTGGCCTGTTAGTCCACTTATAGCTTGTCTCAATTCCAGCCTCATCCTCCTGCAAGGGTAACTCACAAATAAAGCAAAGTGGGAGTTGCCATGTTAATGTGCTTTCCTTGAACCCTTGGGGAATGGTCCTGAACATGATTTCTTCCGCTTGGATGGAAAGAGGAATTTCTGTTAGAGCCTCCATGAAATTACAGTCTTCTTTTTTTATGAAATGTAAACCAAAATAAATATTACCTTAGAGTCTCCTATTCGTGTTGCAATAAAATGAGACACTTCCTTGGAAATAAGTTTTAAGACACGAGTCTTGTAATGTTGGGATTTACTGGAGTGGAGTTCACAGCTGACCTGAGGTCTGAAGGGTTTGGAAGCAATAGTCTGTGTGAACTTCCCCTTCTCCAGCACATGAGGTGCAAAACTGGCCAGTTATTCAGAGACTTCCCCACCCTTCGTAAGCTCGTGTGCTCATATATCTCTCATGGTACATAAAGAATGACATATTGCAGTGAATCTGCTAAGAATAGCTTGTAAAATACATCATTATATGAATCAGCCTCATTAGAAGTCTCCTTCTCTCATGATTTAAACCAGACACAGCACTCACAGGAATGGAAACCAGTTTTTTTTTCCTCTCCTGCTGGCATGTTGTGCTCAACCAAATGTTGAAACAGAAGAAAATAATTCTCTGAACTCAAGGCCAGAAGTAGAAAGTAAGTGCTGCATTACCCTGATGCCTCTCTGGCATAATTAAGGTCCTGGGTGTTTCCCTGGATACATGACTTTCCAGCTTGGTTATTAAAATACTATCTTGCTCTTCTGAACAGCACATAGCTGCATTCCTCACATACTCCCAATCCCCCTGACTCAGGACCCTGTAACACCTCACTTTCAGCATCCTCAGCCATTCCAGGCCTTTCTCCCACAGCTGCTGCTGTTTATGAAGGGGATTATACAACACGGTGCCTGTGATAGCAGGAGACAAGGCTGGATGGCCCAGGAGGCCTCTCTCAGCCCTTTTTTCTGCAAGGACTGGTGCACCAGATGCCACGACTGTGTGACTCAGACCTCATTCAAATTGCTTGTCTGCTGGTGCAACCCCTTGCCAGTTAACCCAGTGAAGGCAGTGTTTGACTCAGACAAGCAGATGCAGCCCCAGCGACACCCCAGGGGTGGCTGCAGCTCTGGGCTGGTGGCCATTTCATGCAGGACTCATGGAAACAATGGGATGGCTCTGTGCTCCAGGGCAATGAAACAAAGTCTTTCGTTCCCATTTGTAGAGCTCACTGACAAACTGCAGGTACAGCAACTTTTTATTGTTTCTCTCTTGTCACTTCAGGATTAGAGAACATTGTATTTCTTGCTGTTATTTCTTTTAAACCATGCCAACACACGCCCTCCACAGCACACTGCCTTATAAACCTCTGGCTGCACTCTTCTGAATCACACTGATTTTTTAATTAACTGTTGTAAGATCAATTACTCAGCTGCCCTGGGTTGCTGTGGCCTCCTATTGCTTCCAAACATGTAACCCTGGTTCTCTCTCCCTGGTTAGCTCTGCATTTGGTCTTGTCACCACAGAGCCTTGTTGGCTGAACACCACCATGTGTTCGTCTCCCACCCAAGATTTTGGGCCAAGGACATCTCCAGGAGGCTTGTCATAATCAAGACTTTGCAGGCAAGCTGTATTTATCTTGAGCTTACTTGTTTGTTAGACTCTTCTGTGACTTTTGCAGAAGTAGGTCAGAAACGCTGTCTGGATGAATGTTACTTGCAGAGGTGATGAGCAGCTTCTGCTCAGGCCGTGGAGGCTCCACAGAAAGCACCACTGCCTGTTCCAACGGGCTTCAAACACTGCCCTTCCATCCTGCAGTGTCCTCAGGTTGCTCTGGAACCTGCAGAGCCCTTGGTTGCTGCCAGTGCAATCACTGCAGTGCACCTGGGAGCACCCACAGGCTGGATCTCAGCACCACGGCTGCTTGGGAGTAATGGGACAGCCCATGGGGCTGCACTAAATAACCCATAGAGAGACACAGGCTGGGAGTCCTGCCCTAGGGAAGGAAGGTTCTTTGCTCTCCTGTGCTCTGGACATCTGTTATTTTTTTGTCAGTAGGGAATACAAATCCCTGATATTCCTCCTGCCAGAGTTTGGACGTTCCAGCAGGTGATCAGTAGATGGTGCCGAGGGTTCAGCATGGTCCAGAGATAAGCAGTGTTTGCAAATATCTGTGCACTTTGTACAACTGCACCTCACTCAGTGGCATTTCAGGGCAGAGAACAAGCAGATTTTCTCTTTATTTCTAGTCTTGGTCATCCTTATCCACACATTTGCCTACATGTCACGATTTGAAGGATTCTTTTTAATAGCAATTTACATAACCTTCATGTCATTGCTGCTTTTGCTGTGACAGAAGTGGGTTTACTTTTGTCTCTCTCTCACTTTGCTCATCAATAACTATTTTACAAGCCCTGCTGTGTTTTAGCTGTGATTTTTACCTCAGGATTGTGCATCCTTCGCAATACAAGCCTTGTCTGCTGCCCCTCGGATTTGAAAGTGAGGATCTGGTTTCCAAAGCTGGATTTCACAGCTGTGGTCTGACTGGTTTCCTATCAGCACATACAAAAGCAGTGAGCACACAGCAACAGCTCAATACCCTCTTCAGACCTCAGCCTTCTCAGCTGGAACAACTGTTGCGGTTTGAAGTTGTTTTGTTAACTTCTTTGGCTAATTGATAACATCTGCACCTCACCAACCTTCCTTGCCTCTCGAGCTGCTTTCAAATAGATGCACAGATAATGCTGTGGCAGATCTCAGTTTCTGTATTAGTGATCCATTGTTACACTTCTGGAAAATTGTGTGAGAACTGGGGGGCGTCATTGAATAAATCCTCCTTTATAAAGGCTCCTTTCACACAAGCCCAGGGACACTAATAAACCCTCATGCTATTAATTTGGCATTTCTCTTGTGATCAGATAAAAGAAATTATGATTTCACACTTCCCCCCTCCCTCTTTTTCCCTACCATGTTTTCTAAAGGTGGAAATTTACACTTGGCCTTTAAAATCCTGGAATTAGCATTTATTTCTCATTAGTTTTCATTTTCTTTGTATTACAATAGATGGATCAGGAACTGGTATACGTGATATTTTAGTAAATAAAATCCTTGTATATAGGATCATTCTTGAAGTCTGGTAATACACAGTGACACCATATAGGTCCCAAGGAGACATTATGGTTGTAATGGAAATATCATATATCTCATATCCCAGGTCTGATATATCAACTCAGCAATAAAAAGAAACAGGATATTTGCAATTATATTTTAAACAGGGATTTTGCTGTTACTATGAGAACATGGATTACTTAGAAATTTCGGTGAGAAAATCCTGAATGGTTTCATCAATGTCTAACCCCATGAGATTTCAGTTCTCTCAGTGCTATTGAAATAGCTATTAATATAGTGAAAATCAGAAATAAATGAGCATGGCTCATTGGTGTCTGCATGTACACCCCTGAGTTAGGTCTCAGGGCAGGTCAGATGGTCCCTTCTCTCGTGTTGCAGGATTCCCAGGATCAGATTTGGGTTATGCCTAGAGACACGTGTGCCCTGTGACCTCTCTCCACCTTGACACCTTTCCATTTTGGCTGGGGAGAGGTTCCCTCCTCCATCTCCCCCCTGGTGTTGGGGTGGTTGGTGGTGCTGCTAAGCAGGGTCTGGAGATGTCTGTGATGTGCAGGGAGCTGACGTAAGCTGAGACTGGAAGGGTTGATGTTGCTCAGCTGGCCAGGAGAGCCTCATGAATTTCCTTGTAAAAGGAATTTCTTAGGATTCAGGGAGACTTGTGTTACATAAGACTTTGAAAACAACATTTGACACAGGGCAGGGCTATCCTCTTTATGAAGTCCCCAGCAGAACCTGCACGCAGCCACGAGCACTGTTAATATACAATTCTTTTATTTTGCGCCCTTTCAGCACCATCAGCATCTACAAAAAAGATAAAATCCCAAATACAGATCTCATAACTTCACTTAATGCAAGCTCAACACATTTGGTCCTAATCTGAGTGCCTGGACTGGGATGAGTTCTGCAGGGCTGTAATAAAATAAATATTTTCCTGCACTGAGAACAGCTCAGGGAAAGGTTCAATGTCAGGTCAGCAAAGGGAGCTCTTTAACTGTGTTTTGCTAGACATGGACCACATCCTCCTCTGAGAAACTGTCAGAGCTCCATAAGGGCTGGCGGATGGAAAGTGATTGAAAGTATTCACCTCTTGCTCATTTTAACTGTTGTACTTGGTTGGAATTTGAGCAAAGTTGGAAAGTGGGTACAGCCCCAGATTGCACCAACAAAAATGTTTCCACCAGAAAAATAAAAAAAACTTATTGTGAATGGTAGGACTTTTGGTTGGAATTCTCTTTCCTTCCCTGCTCAAATTGGATTACTTGCAGGAACAAAGGGAACAAGCAGCCCTGCTGCAGCAGAGCAGTCCCAGGTGAGTAAGGCTGAGCTACTTAACTGGTAGTACAGGGAGAGCTCCTTTAATTGTTTTTTCAAACAAACCTGACCCCTCTGTTCTGCCATTTTAATGCAGGAACCAAGGGAAATGTGATCCACAGGTGCACTATAAAAGGAAAGGCAGAGGTACTGTGGAAGGAAGCTTGCTTTTTTTGCTGCAGTATGAGATGGTTCCTGAATGTTTTGTGTCATTGCATGTCTGGTGCAAAAATAACCTGAACATCAGAGGAATTTGTTAAGGTTAGTAGCTTCCTATTCCTTTGCAGATGTGTTGTTTATTGGTATACCACAAATGAGCAAAAAACCCCATCTTGCTGCCAGGTCATTCAAAACCTGTTCCTAAGAGATTGTGCCTCACTAAAATTCCTGGTGTCAATACTGTTGCCTTTCTGCAGCTGCCTACTGCTGCAAACTCAAGATAGTTCCCTTTCAGTTTCCTGGGAACTGATTATGAACTCTGGTAATAAAATGTGGTTCTTTAGGTGGGGATTCCTTAGATTAAACTGATTTATTGAGCATATTTCCTAAAGGTTGATACCTTTCTAGTTTGGGAAGTAATTAATCTTCAACTTAAACATGCATTTGGTTATTTGGAATGTTCTCTTTTTTGTACTAGACAGGAACATTTTTCTCATTTCCAGACTCATACCAGCCCATACAAAGAACTCAAGGTTTTGAACAAATTCAGAAAGAGGACCATGAACAAAGCTGGAAATGAGTGCAGGAGTTTTGTTTCCAGGCACCTCTGACTAATTAATGATCCACTGATGTGATTCAGTCTTCAGAGAGCTCACACATACCCAGCATAAACCAGCCAAGCTCAAAGCAAAGTTGGATGCACAGTTGCAGACCTAGGTGAGCAGGAAAGCTATCTTGGGCTCATAATAGAAATGGATGTGCTCTACACCCGGGCTTAGGCATTTTGCTACTAATGTAAATTCAGCAAATGCATTCCATGTGCTCTCATATCTCTTGGAAAAACCTAATTCTTCTTGTTCAATGGAAGATGTATTTATTGAGACACTTCAGAGGCCACTCTAGGGAAAGCAGGTGGTTCTCGTGGCCGGGCTTGGATCACCAATGAAGATGTTTGCAGTATTTTCAGCAGAGGACTTTCAAGCAGAGGTTGAGAATCTACGTTTTTGTTTGCTGGCTGTTGGTGAGAGGATGATGTGTCCTGTTGTTGCAGAAGCTGGTCAAGTGAAAGTATTTCTTTATGACCATTGCCATCTATCCTTTAATTTTGGAGCAGCACTAATCCCTCTCCTTTCAGGGTGTGTCAGTACACTTACAGACTATGATAAGTTGGCCAGCATTGAAAGTTTTACAACCTTATGTATATTTTTGATTTTTTTTTGGGATACATATAGATCATGTTAAAAACCAGAAGTCCATTGTTCAATCAATCAAGTTAATCCTGGTGCTCCTTGATAACTATAGCTATCACATTTCAGAGTGATTTTATTGGATATTACTGGGATTACTTGTAGTAGCCACTCAGTCTAGACAGGGGTTTCTATTACAGAGAACACAGACAAAAGGGTAAGAAATATTAATGGCCAACATCCATTAACCATGCACAAACTGCATATCAGAGAGTGGATCCTGTTCACTTGGCTGGGGGTCTCCCTCCCTTTTGTTTATCTCTCAGAAGGCACTCGCTTCTTAATTAAAAGGAAATAGGTTTTCTTAATAAAGGAGAAAAAAGTAAGGAGCTGCTTGAAAAATTTACCTCTTAGAGCTAATGAAAATGGGAGATCTTTCTATCAACAGTCCCAATACTGAAAGGCCTGAGCATTTTGCCCCAAAATCTATTTTTGGGATGGCTTTCTCTTCCCACCTTTTTGTGAGATGAGAGCAGCCATGGTGATCTTACTTAGAAACTTGGATCTCCAACAGTCCTGTTGTGAGAAGTATGATTAAATGGACCTCCCTACTCAGCAGGGCTGGGTAAAATCATACTGCTCCTGGTTTCTGAAACAAAGCCTGTAGAATGACAAGCACTGCAGGAATGCAGAGCCTTGAATAAATGTGATGGGACAGTGATGTCATTCCCACCATCCCTTGGAAGAGAACTCTGCTCAATTAGGACTGTTGGCTGATTAAAATTAGCCCTAGTTAACGAAGGACTGAGTGAGGTAATGATGTTAAACTATAAAGCATTTCAAAATCTCATTTTATGGTACTCCACATAGAATAATAACACATGGGCAAACACTGTATTTGCTGCCTAGACCACTTGTGTCACAGACTGTATTTTGGATAGGACATATTTCAGATTGTTGTCAAATTGCCCATCATAACATAAGCTCCACCAGGTCTTTCAGGGAATTTTGGGAGTCAGGGGAACAATAGGAACACCCAAACACTGATTGCTTATGGTTTGCTGTCCTGCATTCATGCACCCAAAGACCTTGATGTCCTTTTGTTCTTCACATCCTTTTGGGATCAAAAGTTAATAAGCCTGTTTTTGGGAAGGTCGTGGGTTCATGTAGAAGCAGAAGAGTAAATTTTTTTTTGTTGGAGGGTGGGAATGAGAAACAAATTCCCTAGTTATATATGAAGCTTGCAATTATTTCAAGATTCCCTTAATTCCTGGGTCATGAAGTTGATTATGGAGTATATAGAAACATAAATCCAGGTTTCCCTTCAAGGCTATAGCTTGGTGTAGACTTGGAGAAAATACTCTGCATGCCAGTGCTCTCAGCCCCCTTTTCTATCTGACAGCTGATGTTGGTGTGTTTGAACATGCTCTGGGGGCTGTGTTAGGGTTGCTCTCACTATGTCTGTCATCCAGCTCCTGGGGCCCAGCCCTGCTCATCCCTAATCCTGCACAGCAAATTGGCCTGGGACCGGAAATCTGCTGTTGGCAGAGCACAGTGGGTTTGGTGGGTCCCAGTTAGTTCACATCCCTGTTTTATAAATGGAAATGCTGCCATTACAAAGCTCCAGATTTATCCAAGTACGAATGCCTAGTTCTCTGGGTTATTTTAAGCAGCTGTTATGCCATTGATACAGTTATGGCTATTACAATAAGTTACTTGCATTAAACCTGTGGAGCTGGGCAAAGAATTGGGTTCCTCCATGTTTTAGACTTAGCTATGAACAGTTTTTCTCTGTTGTATGTATTTATCTTGATCCAGCAGCAACAGGTCTGCTTGTCCTGACAGATCTCCTCCCTCAAACTTTCATTTCATGGTAATGAACCATGAATAGCCAGGGTATTTCTCAGTATGGTGTCAGATAGGAGAGGGCAGCATACATTTCTGCTCTCATTTCCAGGAAGATTATCTTCCAAGAATTATTGTTATAAAACTTCAAGATCACAGTATCCAACTATACATATAATTTGAGGCTGTTTCTAATAAGCATTGCTTCTAGCCTGTGGTTCACTCTGGTTTAAACGTTCTCAACTTTTTTGTCAAATAACAGCCTAGAACAGTATTTTTAGGAGAAAATGATGCTTGGAAATGGCTGGGAATTTTGTGGCTTTCACCACCCTTCAGAGGGTTTGGGCTATTGTGTGTACTTTTGAAGAAAACAAAAAACCCCACCCCCAACCTGGAAAGGCTTTAACTGAAACATGATCCACGACAACTTGCAACTTTCACTTTGATTGTGTTGCTGATGTGAGGGTTCTTCTCTTCTGAACATAACTGGACTGTCTGAATCTCTGTTTAATTTCTTTTCTTCTTTTTTTCACACTTTCTTCTGGTACTTTCCTGAGTGCCCTCAGGTTCTTGCAAACCGAGGAATCAATGGTGCTACAGCAATGTCATTAATTTAGGATCAAACAGTTTTCTTTAAAATTTGTCAGAAATGTGAACATTTTGCAAGTTAGATTATGAAGGAGGCAATTGTCCACGGGAGAGGCTGGCTGGTGCTGTTTCAGCCATCTGGCTGGGAGATCCTGATTGTCTTCCTTCTGACAGGTTTTGGATGACTCTTGGAGATGTAGACGTTTAAATGATAATTGATAACATTATTCATCTCAGTGATTCTTTTGGCCATGCTCTTGCTTTAACATAACATTAGTTTTTAATAAAACTTGCCACTTTAAATTTCATTTTAAGCAGGAAAAGAAAGTTTTTAAAGTTTGAGATTTGGAAGCTTTTACAGAGCTTAATAAAAATTCACTTGGGCAAAGTGCAGTAGACAACTGTATTGGTACTGATGGTTTCTATTTAAAAAAAAACATGCCTCTTTTGTTAGCTGCATCTTGCAGCTGCTGAGATTCTTTGTTTTGCTTCCTCTAAGTCTTTTTCTTGGCATCTCACAGGCATCAGAGAGGGGGGAAAGTGCCTCCAACTTGTCTCTCCATTGCTGAGAACTTGATCTTTGCTCTCCTATGACTCAGACCTTTGCCTTGGTGTGGGAATGATCTGCACAACAGCCAGGGAGAGTGGGGAGGAGGAGATGCTCCCAGTAAATTGGGATGGTCAAACATCCTGCCAAGCTTTATAAACTATTGTTAGATATTTAGGTAGCAGGATGGACAGGTGCACCAGGCTTTCATGCAGGAGCAACAGACTCTTAATCCTCACCACTGCTCTGTGACCCTCCTGTCAGGTAACTGGGCAAAGTGCTCCCAGAAAAGCTTGTTGGGACAGAGATTGTGTGTTGAGCTGTATGTGAGGTTCTGCAGATACAGGAATGACAGTGCTCTGGGAATCCTGCTCTGCTTTTGAATTTGGCATTCAAATGACAGAAAAGCAACAGCAAAACAATCCACAGAGTAACACAGACTATTCCAAGAAAATGATTTAAGGGGAAAAAAAATCACATATGAGTGTTCTGGGTAAAACGTATGTCTGGGGAGTCTGGGATCTGACTCATCCTGCTGTCACATTCCTGAATGGCCCTTGCATCTCTAGGAAGAAGTTAGCAAATTAAGGAAAAGGAAATAAATAAAGTTAATCTCTTGCCTAGCTAGTAGATGTATCTCTTTACCAGCTTAGCACTTCTGGGCTGTATATCCATGTAGGAACCCCAGTTGTACTTCTTTTTATGTGTATTGACTTAGTGAAGTGCAAACATGTTAAAAAGTTCACTTTCTCCTTTATACGAGTCTATAAAAAAGCTCTTAAAACGGAGTCATAGTGTTTCAATGAGACAAATGAATGATCAGCTGAGACCCAACAGTCCTTTCCAATGGATTAGGTGCTTGTGAGAAATTCTAAGATGCTAATCAGCCTGGAGAATGTTCATGCCTTCAGCACTACGTAATGGCACAAAATATTGTGTTGCCTCCAAGTTATAACGGGATAGGCAAGGAGGATGCAGTAATAGGTATCATTCCTGATATTTGATTCCAGCTAGAAGGAGACTTTCAGAAGTCTCTAGGCAGCAGAGATTTCTCATGCATTTATGGACACTGGGGTAAAACTAAACATATCCACACTAGCCTGGAATTTTTTCTAACAGCTATTTGGACACAGTAATGTACAGAAATAATTATAAACACATGCACAAGTAGTGTGTGTTTTCTGTGCCTGCCTTTCTGTGCCTGCCTTTTGGAGGAATCACACATTAACATATTTTCTGAATTTTGCAAATGCACTGCAAAACTGCAGCTCAATAAATGGAACTTTATATGTTTGTCTAAACCGATGACACCAGTATAAAATAAAGATATTTTCCAGTTGGGATTTAGGAAGATGTAAGACATGACAGAAGTGTTCATAATTAGACATTTCAGCACAAATTTGAGTTCTCGTGGAGCTGATCCAAAAGCAGTTCTCCAGCAAAGCATGTATCTGTTTAAACACTTACTGTGGAAGGGATCGATCCCACTGCCAGAGCAGTAAAATGCATATTTGCTGTGATAGCATAGAAATGGGTCACAGTTTACCAGAAGGAATCACTTACTGTATAGAGCTGTTAGACTTTATTTCTGTACATTTGGAATTTTTGAGTTATGTCTTGTCACAGCTGCAGGCGAGCAAGTGCTGTGTTTATATTCTGTGTTAGTCACTGAGAA
Organism: Cettia cetti; assembly: GCA_013401135.1. Lineage (NCBI taxonomy): Eukaryota > Metazoa > Chordata > Aves > Passeriformes > Sylviidae > Cettia > Cettia cetti. The sequence goes on along the minus strand of VZUI01045552.1, from coordinate 111,353 downwards.
AATTAAGAAGGAAAAAAGAGGGTATATCCTCAGCATGAGGGTGGTGAGGCCCTGGCACAGGGTGCCCAGAGCAGCTGTGGCTGCCCCATCCCTGGGAGTGTTCAAGGCCAGGTTGGATGGGGCTTGGAGCAGCCTGGTCTGGTGAAATGGGTCCCTGCTTATGGCAGGGATATCTTTAAGGTCTTTTCCAACCCAAACCATTCAATGATTTATTTCTTTCTAGGCATGGTATTGCTGTTTTGGGAGATGAAGAGTAAAACTGAGACATTTCAAAACAGCCCTCAGGATGGTTGGCTCTCTAGAGGTTTCACTGAGCATTAAAGAATGCACCTGAGTTGGGGCTGAAATGGTTAATTAATAACAGGGTGGGAAATCAGCTTTCTGCCTGGCACAACTGCTTCAGGAATCCTGCCAGGAGCCAGTAGCTGAAAGCCTCACTAAAACCAACAGGACAACACTATTAAATGCCTGGAGTCTTAAATGATTTGTGGTTTGTCAGGGTGACACGCTCGTGGTCTTCATGGAAGTGCAACCTGAGAGTCATTCCTGCCACTTACAGAAATGTGTAAGCAATGCAGCTTGTGTTTGTTGTCATTACAAGAACAAAAATTTTTCTGCATAATTACAAAATTATATTCTGATAGGGATTCTTATTTAAGCCTGTTACATGCTCCAGCAAAGCAGAAAATCCCTTCCTGAGCACCGTTAATAATGGAGCATTAAGAATAGACTGTTTTCTTTCCTAACTTTATATACATCTATTTATTTTTAAAACAACTGTTTTCTGGTGCTTTCTAGGATTTCTTTCCCGGGTGCTGGAGGGAGCATTTCCCTGGAGCTGGCTAGAAGCAGGAATGTCTGTGCAGCCATATCTGGTAGCATTCCTGTGCCTTGCTGGGACCAGCCCTTTTCCCCCCGTCTGCAGCAGGGCCTGGGACAGGGAATTTAGGTGGGCAAGGTTTGTCAGCTCTAAGGAAAGTGTATGGAGGAGAGGCTGATAACGTTCATGGATTTCTTTCTGTAAAGATTAAACTGAACTTCATTGTCCAAAAAGTTATGATATTTAGTGATGGGCTTGGCAGTGTTAGGTTAATGCTTGGACTTGTTCAGCTTGTATTTTTTTTCAAACCTAAAAGATTCTGTGGCTCTTTATGATGCCATAGAACTAAAATACCTCTTGTTTTCCCCCCTAGCAATCTTATTAGCAGGATTCAGTGAAGTGAACAAGCCCTCAGGGACCCCCCAAGCATGAACTCACATCTGGGCAGTACCACTTCCAGGATGGAGGGCACTGGGAATCCTTCTTGGGGGCTGTGGGGGATTTTCAGGACGTGCTGTTGTGCAGGGTCCTTGTGGCTTTTGGGGAGTGGCTTCTCAGGAGATTCCACCAGCCATTTCTGATGGGCTCAGCCACCTGAGTTCACTGAGCCAGCCCTCTCCAGACCTGGGGAATAAAGGTGCTTCATCATCTGTACAGTCCTGTGGTGGGCTTAGGGAATATTAAATAATTTCTTTGAACTTAAAAGGCAAGGGAAGGAGTGGGAACCCCACAAAGAGAGGCTGGAGAGAAGGGCAGATAGGGTAACTCCTGCAATTAAACCTTCCTGGGGGCAGCCCTCCTCCCTGGGTAGAACCTGCCTGGCTGTTCCTTCCACTGGTCCTGCTTGTGACAACAGGACAAACAGCCAATGATGATAAAAAAAGGCCACTATCAATCAGGTTTTGCTTGTTGAGTCACTGGGAATTCATATCTGGAAAGGCTGAGGAGTCTCCTCTGTTTAGTGCTGTCTCCAGCTGAGAGATGGTGGCTGGACAGCAAACAGGGCAGCCCCCCAAGGAGCCTGGTTTCCTACAGGGATTCCCACACTGCAGCCTCCTGTGGTGGGAGGATGGCTTAGCAGGATAACCCGGAGCTACTCATGCAGTTTCCTGCAGTGGTCCATGGATGTGTTGCCCCGTGATGTGGGAAATGAGCAGGTCTTGCCAGTTTTGTTAAGGCACAGCAGTAAATTAAACAGTGATAAAAGAAAGCAGGACTGACCCCTTCCCTGGGCACTTGCAGGGCTGGAAGTGTAACACCAGTGTTAGTGGATTCATTATGGACATGTGCATGCTTGGATTCCAGGCCAGTGGCTACACTGAGCAAACATTTGTGTGGATGGGAGGAGGGAAAACATCTATTTTCTCCTGACAGTACAAAGGATGACTAATTACACCAGGAACAGCTGCAGTGCACTTGAAACTATAGAAGATCAGCTGATCCCTCCATGCTTCCCCAGCCAACTGACAACACCTGAGCCCTGCCAGGTAAAAACCAGGCTCTGTGCTTTGTCCAAGTCATTAGAGCTCCACTTGGAGAGAAGTGAGCAAGGAACAAGCTTTGCTTCACTGCTTAATGTTGCTCAAAAAGAAAAACAAATCCCTGGAATAAATATTTCAGTCCAAAGTAATATTTACTTGGGTGCTTAAAACTTTGTGAAATGCCCTGAAGGTCACAAGACATTCATCCTGCTGTGTATTTCTCTTTAAGAAGGTGCTTGTAAGTACTACTGGAACACGTGTGATGAAGGGTTGCCATGGCAAACAGGTTTTGGCACTATTTAAGAGAGAGTTTTATTGCACAGCAGAATAAATAAGCATGTTAAAGCCACATACAGTAACTTGTTGGCACATACATTAATGCTCCCAAGGGCTGCAATAACTTAAGCACCCTCCCTTTAAACATTTTTCAGTGTTTTTTCATTTTTATTGACTACATGCATTCAGTATTAGGGCTAGGAATGTCCCATTTCCACCCTCTTTTGAAGTGAGTAATTGAGGCAAAAAAAGAGGACTGTGTAATAAATCATAAAGGGGCATTGTGCACAGACAAGAGGGGCAATTTTCCCATTCCTAACATACATGAGGATAAGCCAGCATGAGACCTGTCTGTGTGCTAAATCCTGACTTGCTCCCTCTAGACATGGGAGTAGATTGGCATCTTTATATTTCTGATGGAGCCTGAATAATCAGGAATAGTTTCACACCATTTTCTGCAGTTTCTGTCTTACTCTGTTGTGCCAGCCCAGTGTTCTCCCACATCACAGCAGCAAACTCATTACTTTGGCTTTGCTGGTTTTATGAACCACCTGCTCTGTTCCCACTTTGGCTCCCAGTTCACACCAGCGCGTCCCAGTGTCGAGGAAGTGCTGCAGGGAGGCAAGAGGCAAATCCGAGCCTGTGAGAGGGCTCAGGTTTGTGGTGCTCTTAAAGGTGAACATAAATTACATTTATAATGAAAGCTCTGGTTTAAGAAGGGTTATTAGTGTATTAGTCCGGGCTTTATTAGCTCGGAGGCTTCACAGCCGTGTGGGAGGTGTGACACTGGCTCCCTCTTCTGTGGGAACCACTAACTTGTCTGGCTTGGAGAACTTGGAAGCTGCCAAAAGCAGAGAAGCCCCCGAAACCTCCCCCATCCCTCCCACCTCGGGACATCGGAATAAATCACATTATTGTAGATGTGATCAGGTTACGCCCAGCTGTGAGGCGGGGCACGGCTGCCTCCTGGCCTGGGGAGGGAAGGATGGCAGGGGACTGAGCAGCAGCTGGTGGTAACTGTGCCTTGCTTAAAACCGGGAGCTTGGGGAGTGTGATGGACCCAATTCTCCTTAGTTTAGTGGGGAAGAGGGACAGAAATTACATCTCACCCTAAAAGGAGAGTGCAGGCAGTGCTGACTTCTGTTAGAGTCAGAGGAAAAAATCTGGATTATGTATTACCTACAGTTTTAGGATGAAAGCTGTAACACATTTTACTTTTAGAAGCCTTTTTGCCTCCTGCCTCATCACGAAGACTACTCCACACCCTTCAGTAAGGCTTGGACTGAACTTGTTTCTCAAGGCCAGGCTGGATGGGGCTCTGAACAACCTGGTCTAGTGAAAGGTGTCCCTGCCCATGGCAGGGGCTTGGAACCCAGTGATCTTCCAGGTCCCTTCCACCCCAACCCATTCTGTGATTATCTTCTATGATTCTAAATTTTCCTGTACACTCAGCAATCTCTGAAACATGCTCGAGCCTCAGAAAACAGGGGAGGAAAAAAGAGAGCTCATTATTTTATGAAAGGTACATGTTTGTAATATCACATGCTGATGGGCTCATTATGAATTACAGTTTACTGAATAGGAGGATTCCTGCAGGAGGAACAGTGCACGGAGGAAAAATAAAGGCAAAGGGAGGGAGGTGGTTTTTATGCCTGTAAAGGTGTCTCCTGGGCGTAACCAGAGTGGAAGATGTACCATTTCCTTCTAGCTGTTTGGATTTGTTTGCAATTAAAGTCTAGTGGAGCTGTCAGGGGCTGTTGACAAATATATTATAACCAACTTAGGTTAAGCGAGTTACTTAAAATTAATCCATCCCTGCACAACACTCCTGTTTCACTTCACAATGTGCCAGGAGGAATGAATACAATCCTGACCATGTTGGGAGAACCTCCTCAAGGTGGAAATTTGCAAACAGGACTACTGTTGTATGTAATGAGAAGCTGCAGGGCTTTCAATTATCCCACATAGTCTGTCTCTTTGCAACTTGACTGACAGCTAATTATGCTGGTGCCATTTTTTTGGCAGTGGAATTTAATCTCCCAGATGGAAAGCAAATCAATCTGCCCATTGCTGCAGCTGAGGCATACTTTGGCTCAACTTTAATTTATTCTCCTAAGCCGAAGAAGGTTAGTCATTTCAAGGTACAAAAATATCAAATTTCTTCCGTTAACCAGGCTGGTGAAAAAGTGGGGAAGAGTTGGGATTTTATGGGCTGTGCTGTGAAATGTCGTCGCTCCTTCTTTGTATTAGGAAACAGCAGTATCATCTCCCCTTGATTCCTGGTTGTGGAATCTAACAAGGAAGAAGCATTTATGAGCAGGTTGCTAGTGATAATGGTTAAACATGAATTGTGGAGGCATTAAGTGGGATTCTATGGAGGGGTGAAGTAAATCTCTGAAGAACTCGACACAAAAAGGAATCGGTGGCAATTTTCAAGCGCTTTAGCCAGTATGCAATAGCCTGGTTCCCTTTGGGTTTCATGCCAGGGATATAAATACAATCCTCCTACTTACCTGCACTCTTCAGGCCTATCAATTATGCTGCTCCCTCCAAGCTGCTGTTGCAACTTGAGGTATTACTGTCCTCTGTAAAACCAGCACAGGGCAGAGTCTGTGACTGGCTAGCACAGGCTACAGACCTCATCTTCAGGTAGCCAGCACCTGCAGCTCCTGTCAACGCTGCTTCTCAGGCTAGAAACCCCAATTTTAGCTAGGATCAAGGGGCAGGGAGCTCACAAAACTTGGTGCTAATGAATGCTGGAAACCTGGAGCCTTATTTTTCTGTAAACTTTTGCCTCTCTGGTTGTTTCAGTCTGAGTATGGTTCTGATGTCTTGTCTGTGTATTATTATTTCTCCCTTTTGAGTGCTTTTTCTGAATTCTCTGGAGGTGTTTAAGGCCAGGTTGGGCTGGGCTCTGAGCAACCTGGTCTAGTGCAAAATGTCCCTGCCCAAGGCAGGGAGTTGGAAAGAGATGATCTTTAAGGTCCCACTGACCCAAGCCATCCTAGAACTCTGATTCTACTCTGGTTTTTGGAGAGTTTCTACAAATAGGAAAGTTCCTCATTCACCTTCTTACTGAAAAAAGCTTTTTAAAATTGCTTTGCTCACACGTAATGACTCCAGTTCCAGTCTTCCTCAGAGTTTTACAAACCCATAGTCACGTCAGTGATTCTTCTGAGTACACGTGGTGGCTGAAGGATTACACACTCTCCTATCTAGCTATTAACATCTTTTTGTATTTCCATATTATCCTTATGATTATGCTGGTACTGCTCCCAATGGACCCTTGAATTGCATTTCTCAATTGTGATAAAATCTTGTACATGGAAGCATTTTTGATGACAAATCTCTGGAGATGTCCTGAGGTCCCATTGGTGCATTTGTTACTGTGATGCACACTGTGCTTCTTCAATATTATGGCTAAGAGGGCTTGAGTTATAAACCTAAAATGAATTTTTTTAAAAAAAATCTATGTTGAATAAACAATTAGAACAATTATTTGTTCTCAACTATGCTGTAAGTTTAAACACTGATGATAAAATGTAGTGTTAGACCTGTAATCTCTGAGTCAAGCACATGGAAGCAGTGCTTGGCTTCCTATTCTTTGCTTGGGAGCAGTGGGATGCAGGATGCAAAAGGGATCAGGACAGGCAAAGTCTCTGCTGTGTGTCTGTACCTCCTGTCAGGGTCATCCTTGCTCAGCCACCTGACTTCTACTGATGTGAAGCAAAAATGCTGTTGGCCACAAAAAGCTTTTAACTTTTTTACTTATAAAGTATTGAAAAAGTTAGAGAATGTCCATTTTAACTGCTGTGTTCAGGTAAAAGCCAGAATGAACTTAGCAGTAAGAAAAGAAGGTGTAAAGGCACCTGACTGATATTTTTCCATGTGTGGTCTTCCCAAAGCGCGATTTTTTTTTTTCTTTTTCTTTTTTGGCAAGCGAAGCTTCCATGTTTAGCTCCAATAAGCAAAATGCCACAGAGATTCCCAAAGCAAAGTGCTGGCCCCAGTGCACATGTTAGCAGGAATTCCTCCTCTTGTTTTCCTTGTTATGAATGTAACTTGATATGTTACTTTTTAGGTTCTTGAATAGGTGCCATAATCTACTGGGGCTGCCCCAGGTCAAGCTTGTTCTGGGATCTCTGGCTCTCCTGACACAGCTGCTGGATTTTGGGACCTTGGGGCAGCATTCCTTGGGCTGGGAGATGTGGGTGAACATGGATGGCTCTGGGCTGTTGGAGGAGGAAGAAGAGGGTGCTCTGGTGTTTGTATGGAAAGAGAATATGGCAATGCCCCGTGGGAGACCAGCTCCAGCACTGGAAATGATTTTGGTTTTGTTTTTTTCCTTACAAAAGCACAATAATCCCAGCAAATAAAATGGCACATCACAGGTGATCCCAATGCAGTCAGCCAAGCTATTTATGGAGCCCACAGCTACCTAAGGAGCTGAGATGTGAGGCCAAAAGAAGCAAGTCCATGTGAATTACAATTCAGTTTGCTGTAGGATTTTCTAGTTGAAAGACGAAAGTTGGTCCTCCCAGCCTGGTGCAGTGTAAGAGAGATCTGTTAAATGCCACTGGCGATTGTATTTTCAACTACATAGAAAATATCTCTGGATAAACACTTCTTTGGGCATTAAAACTTTCAGAGTTTAAAAGAATGAGATTTAATACAGTATAGTAAATTCTACAATACAAACAGATCAGGATTCTGCTGTCTGAATGCTCAGTGTGATGTGTGCTCCCCTGTGTTAAAAAGCCTCTCCTGTGCTGAAAAAAATCACGGCCCATTTCACTCCAAGTTAGCTGCCCTTAAGAGTTTTTTGATATTTTTCAATTCTTTTAGTGACATCTAGTGAAACTTGGGGAAAGTGCAAGTTCAGTTGAACTCCAAGGGTCAATTCAACTGCAGTAGCAGACACTTCACAATTAAATGCCCAAAGTACTGCACCTTATTTCATTTACTGTCCCTTAAACTGCTGCCTAAGAGATGCACAAAATGCATTCAGCCACTAAAAATTCTAAAGTTTGAGCTCATATTCTGGTCAAACACTTTATGCATTTGAAGCACAAAAATAATTTGCTGTTTGTTCCTTTTAACTTTGGGCATATATTTAGAATAACTTCTATATTTTAAATTTTTCCTTCTGTTATTGGTGCCATTTCTCCTCTACACTTGAAGACTCCAAGTATTTCGACTTCTACACAAAACACCCCAAAATTTTGCAGGAGTTCAAGCTACACATTTTCAGTACTTGGTATTCCTGAACTTACTGGAAAGTCAGATTTGGTCTGCTTGTTGTTCTGACCAAATCCAGACTGGATGTGAAATACTCTTGCATCAGCAAATGAAGTTTTCAACAGAGATTGAAAACGTCTGCCTCCTACCTAGAAATCAGCTAAAAACTTCAAAGGAAGAGCTGCCTCCCACAGAGCAGCACCCACATGCAACAGCTTTTAACAGTGGAACTTCTTTTTCTCAAAGTACAAACCATAGTGGCTTCCATAAAGGTCTATGTTGGTATGGATTTCAGCTGTGCAGAGGACAGGGCCACCACTACAAACAGGGCTCATAAATATTTGGAAAAAATACAAAGTAGCTTCAAACAGGCCAGTATTAGATGACTGGAAAGAGTTCAAAAAACCTTAGGCCTTGCTTGATCTAAAAGGCTTCAACCTCCCAAACTGAACAGTCAATAAGGGCACATTCTGAACAGGAGGATCTGAAGCAAAAACTGGGAAGTGTGAACACTCTCTGGAAAAATCCCAGCTGTGAGTGTCACTGAGCACACTCACATGCAGCCAGCACAGGGAAGATGCCCAGCATATCCAGAGAAGCTTCCAGTCCACTGATTCTGATCTGCTCTCATCCCTCTCAGAGCTAACTTTTCAGAACTTTAAAAAAAACCAGCTTAAAGGAAAAATCAATCCAAGTCCACCAAGAGCAACCGTTCAAACATTTTACTAAATCAATTCACACAGTTTCAAAATTGTAAATATAATTAAGGACAACAGGGTTTCTGTATTTTTTTCTTCCAGAATCATTAAGACAATAAACAAACACAAATTAGGTTTATAGCATCTGTTCTTTTAAAAAATGAAAGGAACGCCACTTGATGTATTGATAAAGCACCACAACACAGTTACAAAATAGGGTTGGCCTGTTTCTTTCACAAGTAAAAGACTACATACTCCTAACAGCTTCCTGCTTCAATCCATACTTCATTAAAATAACACTATAAAATCTTCTAGATTACACTAACTTCAGACAATGCCTGGTATAACAATGCATTAACAGCAGTAATGCCAACTATCAGTGCCAACATAAAACAGTTTAGAGAGGAAAAACAAAACAAAAAATTCCAAAACGAAACAACAAAAACCTCACCTTTATTTCTCTAGATGAGCAAAATTTAAAATAAGGGATGCTCTGCCTCACAATGAGTTAAGGATTTGGGGATGCTGATGGGTGGAAGAGGGGGCTGGTACTGTAGCTTTCTAGGCTTAGTTGGCGTCTAGTTTGGCCATTTCCTGCACGTATATCCCTATACTCTCACTGTCGAAGAGCACAAAGTACACCGTCTTGATTGAAGAGGACATTGTTGACACAAAATAGCTGGAGATGGCTTTCAGGATCAGCTGAGCAGCTGTTTGCTTTGGGAAGCCATTTCTAAAAGGAGAGAGAGAAAAAAAGAAAGAAAATTAAGACTTGCTGAACCAACTTTTGATGGTTTAACCTCCCAGGAAAGGCTCCAGCTTTTTTCCAACACCTCATGGTAAATAAAGCTGCAAAGCCAGTGTTTACAGTCTGAATTAGAAGCTACAAACTTGTTGATTTAGGCAAGACTTAAAATGATCAAACAGAAGAAAAGCATTCCCAAAATATGAATACAGAGTCTACACAAACTGATGGGTTGAACTTCATGATACTTGATGGGTCAATTAAGTAAACCAAGAGCCTGCTGTGTTTTGGAAAGCAGTGCATTTGGCATTCATTGGAGCTGCAAAGTGTAACCTGTCCTGAAAGCAAAGCAATTGTTAAAGAAAAGTAAAAAGGGACAGAGAACTTGATATAGAACATAAACCATGAAAAGACCCAAAGTACAATATGGCCTTACCACTACTAATGGTAACTAAGCACAGGATTTTACAGGACCTAACCTGACAACCTTTCTCATAAACTTCTTCACTTTTTTATCTAGGAATCCTTGTCTTAAAGATTCATCTAATCTTAAAACAAGTCAAGCACAAGTAGAATGGTCTGAACAAAGCTATGACCTGAACTTTATAGATCATGGCAAACTCTTGGAATTACACCTGGTAACTGCTTGGAACACGGCCTGAACTTTGGTGCTGTGTTACTCCTGAAATACTGCTACTCATCCAGACCATGGCTTCACCCTGCCAAATTCTGAGCCCTCCCCCAGACTCAGTGATATGCACTCTGTAGTCAGTCTGAAGGTCTCGGGACATGAAGACTCTTTTAGGAGTAGCACCCAAAAAGAAGCTGAAAGAGCCGGTTGAACATCACCTGGCTCCTTGACATGGACTTCAAGATAGCTGGTAGTTAATACTCCCCATTATAAAGTCTGTACTATTAATACTAGAAATAATTTACAGATTACACAGATGGGTGAGTTCCTCAGCATTTCATGAACAGTTCAAAGAAGCTGGGCTAAATCCACCTCTGGCTCTAACAGGTGAACATCTCACTGAAGCACCACACTGGCAGCAAAATGCTGCTGTAATCTCCCTCTTTTTCTCTGCTGCAACACACCAAATGTGAAGGGCAACTGCCTGTGTCATGGCCCACTTGCTGCACGTTGCCTTAACAAAAAACATTCTTGGAGAGCAATTCTGTGTCAGTCCTGCCTGTAATGTGGTATTATACATGCTGTCTTGAAGATAATGCTCGTGGTATTATTTTATATATATAAAATGATACCGTATTTTCTCAAAATACCTGATTTTTTCTTCTATTGAAGAAGAAAAAAAAAAAAAGGAAAAAGCAATGTGAGCAAACCTCATACTATTCTAAAGCCAAATGAGCTGGTCAGGGATAATCAGCTGTGTGAATTCATCAACTGAGAGCAGTTTTGACACAGGAGGTTAGGAGTCAGCAGCCTCCACACCTGAGCACTTGCAGGTTACTTATGAATGCTGCATCCTTGCACACAGTGAAGAGATCTCGCAGGAATTTTGCTCCTGAACTGCCATGCAGGGCAGCATCCAAATGGGGACATGCACTGTTTGTGAACTGTTCTCAGGGCCTCTGAAGCCACACAACTTCCAGGTGTTCTGGCAGGGTGGGCACACCAGGGCACATGAAAGAAGAGTGGCCTGGTGAAAGGAAGGCACAGTGCCAGGCAAGCTGATAACAAACAATTGCTCAGGACACCTCTCCCAAAAGAAACAAAAGAGAGCAGAAAAATCAGCAGAAAGGTGCTGGCCTGATGGCCATGTGTGGGCTGCAAGAAACAGAAGCCTTATGCACTGATCTACAGGTCTGAGTTAAATTCTTGTGAAAAGGCAGTTTAGGACTTTAGCCAAACCAGTGTCAATTCAGATCAAACTCAAACCTCAGAATGAAATCCCTTCTCAGAGGATGATTTCATGTTCAATCCCTAACTCTCCTTTCCCTTTTCTCCTGCTGGCCCTACCAGACTGAACTCCAGACTACCTCTGAACAGCACCCAAGTTGTGCTTTCCATAAGTTGGCTGTAGCTAAGCATCTGGCCCAATGAATGCTACAAGTATGCTATTTTATTTCCCCTCGTGATTTATTTGAACTGCCCTCATGTAATCCCATTCCTCAACTATAAAAGAGAATGAAACTGTTTATGTGGGTTTATTGGGTGATGTCTGCTTGACAGATGCCTGTACTAGAACAGCTGCATACATGTGGTGTCTTTGGAATTTGCTATCTTTTAAAGTTTTACTTTTTTCTTTTTTTAATGCTTTTGACTTCATAAAAACAAGTAGAGAGTATTGTCAGAATATAATATGTTCTCTCCAAAATTAACCTACACTCGAGTATCTCTAATTAAGGAAAAAAAAAAGGAAAAATGAATAACCTCATATATTACTCAAGGCCTTTTGATTCCTCTCCATCTTTTAAAAGCACCACTTCAACTGGCTGAAGTAAGAATGACATGTATATGTGCCAAGTGGAGAACTTGCCCCAGATCCTGCCTGTCAGTAACCAGATTTCAGAACAGAATGTGAATCCTGAGGATTGTTCAAGGCCTCATCACCTTCCAGTACCAATCACATACTTCACAACAAGGTCTGGGAAAGGTTCTTTGCTGGGAGCTATCCAGAAAAGACAGGGCTGTGTGCAAGATACTTTACATGGTCCCACTTCTACATAACCAGTTCCACAGTCACTCTGCACTCTCCACATTATTCTGTGGAGGAATAGAGTTTCTCCCAGAGAGTGATTCAGAGTTCTCTTTGTACTGACCAGTCTGTGACCCTGACAGCTAATCCAACAGGTTACTATGAACCCTCTGCTCTATTTCCCTACTGTTCTGCAAAGTTTGCTCAAGTTACGAGCAAAAAAACACCTATGCAAGCTAACCTTAGCTGGAGATTTGTATGATGCATGTTGCTTAAATTTAGTAGCCTAATGAAATTTTATTTCTTGTGATTCATCCAAAACCTCAAATACTGTTTTCTGTCCTAGCCCACAGAATATGCAAGAATTAGTGTTGCAACACGGAACAATGGGAAGAATATTCTTGTTGCACACCAGCCAACTTCTTTCATGGCAAACTCAAGAGGGTCAGTTGTTTGGGGTTAAGAGACACAACTGTGTAATTCAGCAGATTTGGTCCTTGGTTGTCCTACTGAGCCATCAAGTGAGGGCTAGGTGTTCCCAACCTCCCTCTGCACCCCAAACCCAGAAGCCTCAGACTAAAGGTGAAGTCAGTCTGGATTGAGACTCTTAAGAGCCTGATCTGACTTTCAAAGGCACTGAGCACACTGTACAGAGCCACAGGACCTGAACTTAGACTGAGGCTTTCAAAGACCTTGGCAAGGGTTTTTAAGGTCTCTTTTTTTTTTTTTTTAAATGAAATAGTCCCATGATGTAAACTGTATGGAATTCAGCTTATGGATTTTGGATGAAAGCTTGAAGTGACTCTGCAAATCCTGAGAATTAAGGCACTTCAGGTTTGCTGCTCAAACAAACACTAAGCCATGTCTTCTGGCCCTTGTAAGACAGGTAAGTTTCATTATACACTAAAATCAGGCAAAAGAGACCCCTTTCCTTCATGTTCTTCTCTACATCTCCAATTTATTTGAATGAATTGATAGCCTGAAAGAAGTCTTTTAATATTCTCTTGAAAGTTTGTTTTATGCTCTTTATCCCATTTGCATGCTGTAAGATTTGAAGGGATCATTATGAGATCTGCCAACACAAAACCAGCACTCAGGAAAGCACTGAAGGCTGCATGCACTGCCTAAACAAACCTAGAAGAAACTCTTCTTTCAGGGAGCTGATTTCAACAAGGAAGAAAAAAGCCAGCATTGTAGCAATGTGTTTTGTACACAGGAAGGAACTGGAATACCAGATGGCACTTAGAGAATGTGACCTATTTGGCACCAGGTTTTCCTGACAGCCTTACCTTCCGCTGCCAATGGAAGGAAAGGCAATAGATTTCAGCTTCTTTTCATCAGCCAGAGCCAAGCAGTTCTTCACTGTCTTTTCCAGCAGCTCCTCGCATTTGTCTGAGCCCCAACCTGGGCTATTACAGTGGATCACAAATTTTGCAGGCAGTCCGTGGCCAGCGCTGACAACAGCTAGAAGAATTGAAAATTAAATATAATTACTTTCCTCTCTTTAGGATTAAAGAAGTGTACATGTGATTAAAATAGCAAACAGTCAACAGACATCCCTTTAGTCCCTGAGAATGTTTTAGATTACAAATCACGCAGCCTTAAAACATAACATGATTACAGAGACTTTGTGTTTTCCATTTCCATCTGCATTTTGCTGTGATAATTTATAAATCATAGCTAGGATCGAGCTTATTTGAGAGAGAGCAAGAATTCATGGCTGACATCAAAGGGAGCACATTTATACTGAGGACTGTGGGGCTGTATCTGTTAGAACCCAAACCCAGACAAGGGATGATCCTGCTTTGGCTGGGTTTATTGCAGAGATACAGTAAATACCAGGATGACGGGCAGGCACAAGGAGTTACAACTCCAGCGACCTTCAACTACTCCTCTAAATGTACAGAGTGTTCAGCTGGCTTCTGATCATACCCCAGTCCAAACTGGAGCAGTTCAGAGCTACTAGTGCTCTGCAAACCCCAGAGGAAGGATGAAAAAGAGGTGATTTAAGATTCTGGCTTTATTTCCAGCTTTGTCTCTGAATAACTATAATGAAGACATTTTGTCTGATTTCAAGACTTTGGGCCTGGCCTTATTTTAGCTTTTCTGTGTATGGGTCATCCAAGATCACTTGAACAATGCTGGGCTTATTTTCTCTCTTTCAACACATTTTTGACAGAGGGGTGTAGAGGATGCATTTACAGATTTGCAGTGCTTAATTCACAGTTTGTGTAACAACAGGCCAGGCCTTGTATGTACAAAGAAATGAAGAAGAATTTTTACCATGCTAATCACCTCTTATCACCACAATATTATCATGGACATGTGGGGACTAAGAAGATGCAGCAGACCCTGCCTACAAACTGGTGACAGGCAGGGATTCTCCAGATGAGAGGCCTCCTTCCCTGCAGGAGAACACATTCTGGGTTCACCACTTCCCATCACAGAGCAACAACAGACTGTGCTCTGCCTGCCAGAAACCAGGGTTAGAGGATCTCTGTCATTTCTGAACTTATTGGGCTATAGCTGCAAATAAAAAATTGTAACTTTGGTTTGTTAAAAAAAAAAAAAAGTGGGGGAAAGCAAACTACCCTAATCACAAGCTGAGGGAAGAAAAACATCTATCTGAAATCTCACAAGAGCATACAGAGATTCTTCACAGAGAGTCAGCCCCTAAAATACTCCACAAAAGAGTAGGTATAAAATGTCTTCACAAAACTATAATAAAAATACCAATAAGTTTTTTAAAAAACTAAAAAAAATCAGGTTTGCAAAGGTGCTTAGAGGTCTGAAATCCTCTATTCCATACTGGAATGTTTATGAGGCATTTTCCATTTAAGTATAGTAGAAGTAACTCCTGGCACATGATCATCACATATGGATACTATCTCGTGGCTGCTGCAGGAAAGAGAAAATAGACTTTGTCATATGGATCCTGACCAGGGGTTAACCAGAACATTTTAAAGGACAATGGAAGCACAAGCATTCATGTTCTTATGGGTTTGCAGAGTCCCAACATGTTGAACAGCCTCAGTGTTAGGCAATGTTAATTTGTCATAATATGCAACTAAAATGTTGGCAGATTCAGAATACATCATAAATCCAAGAAAAATCTATTAAAAGCAGCTGACATATCTCTAGTCAGATGTGAAATGTGGATATCATCTCCACCCTGAAGGAATAAAATACTGTATTGATACACATGACCAACTTTAATGTTTCTCAGGGAGTGTTTTCCAAGGTAGTCATTAATTAACTCATTAGGATTCTGATGAGGACAACTGTTCATTATCAAGAGCAGCTGCCCCTTACTTCAAATGCAAATGCACTGAAACGGGAAGTAAGAAACAGAAAGCCAACTATGGACTTACTCTGTGCTAGTCACATTCCAGGTAGGCATTCTGGTTATGGGTAGATTAAAGGGATGCCCATAGAATTGAGAAATCTGAGAACTGGGCATATGTAGGATTGAAAAATGGATATATTAGTTCTACCCTAGGGTCCTCCAACAAGTCCTTAACAGCCAGTTTATCCCACTGCAGTTAGACTGCCAAGCAACCCATAGATCTGAGGGATGCAGTAACAGCTGAGAAAAAAAAACCCTTTTCTTTTCAACGTCCCACCTATTTGATCTGGGCTGGTAAGCAATCTTGTACAGAAGTTAGTAAAAAGAAAAAAGTGAGTAATTGATTCTGCATATTTTCGCAGAACAAAAATTCCAAGAAAAACTTATTAAAATTTTTAAAAAGCAAGGGAGAAATCCCCAAAGTATTAAGCTCCAGAAGTAAACAGTTGTAATTTTTCCTGTCAGAGCTGAATTCTTACATCTCCCCTTCGGCTGTAGTTAGGATTCGTTTACAAAACTGTGCACACTGTATTTATTTTTATAGCATAAACACAGATGGCAGAATCAGCCTTCTATATGAACAACATGGATCAGCAATTTCACAGATGGTGTAAAATTATATATTGCCATTATCAAGCTTTATTACTCACATAGTAGATTTTTCTCCGATATTACATAAATTTTGATAACTAGGCATCAAAAAGTCGTAAGCTTTTATAGTGATGATTTTGGCACTGATTAAACTAAGTACCCAAGCAGATGCTGAACTTTAAGCACATGCTTAAGTTCAGTGAAAGTCAGCAGCATTTCAGCAAAGCAGATGTTTAACAGAGCAGGACTCAAAAATAAGCATCTCATTAATTGCTTTTCTGAACTGTGGCCTTAATGATCAACACTGAGCGTGCAGGCACGTACCTGTGAACAGCCAGGCTTTACTGTAACACTACAGCACTGCCCATTCCCCAGGTGCTCTGGTAAAGGTTACTTAAGATGCAATGTGTGCAGTGTAACTGTGGAGAACACAAAGAGCCCGCCCTCGGGAGCTGCCTGCAGCCAGCAGAGCCCGTGCTGCTGCAGGAGGAGCCGGGCAGGGCGAGCCCAGCCCCAGCGCGGGGCTCGGGGCGGGTCCCGAAGCGCAGCCTCACCTCCGGCTATGTCCAAGGGCCCGTTCTTTTTGCGGAGCTCAATGACGGCTTCCACAAACTCCTTGCCGCCTTTCTTTTCCAAAGTGCTCCCTGAACAGAGAATTGTTAGTTTACTCCTCTGATCTCAGCAGGCACGTGACTCATCATTCGCTTTTGTTACATCACTCTAGAGTTTTCTGCCCAAACATTTTTTGGGGACTGCAAAGTAAGATCTAAACCTTTTGGGACTTGAGAATTAGCTAGTCATTAAAAACAACAACAACAACAACAGAAAGAACAAAAAGACAACCCTAACAACCCAAAAACCTCACACTGGTATCCCTTGCTAATATTCTCAGACTCGAATTTACTGTCAAAAAACATTTGACATGACATCGCTACCTCCTTCCTTCTCATGAGCATCTATTAGTGTGAAATGTTCCAGAAGAATGTGCTAGCTCAACAGTGGTTGAAGGTTTGTAATTCCTTCCCCTAGGATTCATTTTCCCTCTTCTCTTACAAATTGTTTTAAAGAGCCATTTGCCACAATAAGAATTTGAAACTCACCTGATCTTGGTCCCTGACCCCAACAGGTGGCCCCAGGAATGAAACAGTCTCGTGAGTGCAGCGGGCTGCTTTACTTGGTAACTGCCCAGCTTGTTGAGCCACCTTTAACCAAGAGGAAGAGCCTCAGAAATAAGGAGAATCTCTAAGGAACACATTCCTCCAATGAACTTCTCTAACTACAACTAAGGAGCTGGACAAAGTCATTCTGGGAGGAGAAGAGCTGTGCAGTGTGTCAGGGCAACCAAAAGGTATGCTGTTTACAAAGGCAGTCCATCACTAAATGGTTTAGATCTTATTTTGCAGCTCTAGTTTTAAATATTAATGAAAGAAAAACAGCCCAAGAAAGCATTTTCCTAACTACATAAGCACCCCGCATAATTTTGCACTGTGCATATTAATTACAAAGGTAAATAAGTAAAAAGCAGTGATATCATAAAGGCTCTGAGATATTGCTTTGAAAACTGATTTCCAAAAAATCAGAACTAGGATCTCTAAAAATCTAGACATTTATTTGGTGATACCCCTTACTTCCACTGATGAAGAAAGAAAAAAATGCAATTTCTGATGGAAGTGCACATACTATATGCTCCAGGAAGCAGAGGGCCTCCTCCAAGATTTCAGTTACTAAATCAGGTTATAGCTCTAGAAACTAAGAAGACTGCAAGATGCTTTTGTTTTGTTAAATTTCTTCCAAACTGAAAAGTGGAAAACAATGCTTTTTTTTTTCCCATTCAAAAACTGACTCGGTGACCTTAAGAAATTTTGTTAGTGGCTGAGGACAATTACAAAAGCTATGCCTTTCCTTTGGCTTTTTCATAACCAGTTCACAACAGGGTTTGCCAAAAACTGGATTGCAAGGTCAGACTGTGTAGGTCAGAGTGTAATTTGCTCTTTGTGCTCATTTAAGCTTTTAAATATAAATACTCCAGTCAAACTCCTAAGAATTTTCTGAAACTTAAAGTTACCTACCCAGTGCAACTGGCTGGGGGGATCACCTTACAAACTCTTAGAAAAGGCAGTAATCACTTTATTTATAGCAGCAAGGTGTCTTAGAGAGTGCTGGGAAAGGAGATCCAGAGCAGCACTGAGGTGCTTGGAAGCACTCTGCCCTTCAAAGGCAGTGAATAAAGCACAACACCCTGTGCCCTTTGCTGAGCCCATCCAGATGTGGCTGACCCCAGGGTCTTACAAAATTACTCTGACCAAGAAGGGATGGGGAGGCAATGAAAGAGCCTTCCATTCTAGTTATATTCCTGTTGTATATATTTCCATATCATTCCTATTTATATTTATATATATGCCAGTTATATTCCCCATGAGTCCATGAACTCTGATCAGTCCTAAAACCCATGACATTCATAATCCTTAATTTTCCCTGTTAAGGGGAAACATAATTAAGCCTTGTACAGACCCTAGGAACAGCAAAGTTCTATTAAGTAGGTCATTTCTTTGCCATTGCAAAGCTGTTGTACATTTAATGGAATTTAGCCTAGTTTGGTTTAATTCAATCCAGAAGGATCAGCTTTTTCCCTTCTACTGGGAATTAATTTATAATTAAAAGCAATGAACAACCATGTCAGTTTATTACACTGAGCTCTCTTCTTGCAGATATGGTACAAAGAAGAGAAAAAGTAATATTTGGTATGAATGAGTGAAATATTCTGCATTTACTCCTCAGTTATGCTCTTCTTCTGATTAATAGTGAGAGTTTATATTGAAATCATACTTGGCATCTGTGTTGTAAATTAGCATAATCTGGCAAAGGACAGACTGTTATTTAACCATTTTCCACTACACTAGCAAGTTTCTTGATGGAAGTCTTGCTTCACAGCTTCAAGGTTAGTAGCTTATTTGCTCACAGGCATAAATATGTGTCACTCCCATGAGAACAAGATCATTATCTCATGCTTTCCAAGCAGGCATTGGTATCAGTGTTGAAAACAGCGTTAGCAGAAATTTAAGATCTAAAATTCTCAGGATAAGCCCTCAGTACATTTAAATTGTTAGGGAAAAAAACAACAAAAAATTAAAAAAATATTTAGATGGGTAAAAGTTAATCATTGGAAGCTAAGCATTTGTGCACTTCTATTCTTTCTTACAGCAGTCAGAGGCAACAGGAACCTACACTAAGGAATGAGCAGCCCAGCTTCAAGAGACAATTTTCTTTGCAGGGTAGCAAAGCCTTTCTTTGCCACAGGGTAGGAGACAGGCACATTGGCTAAATGGGTCTGACAACTTTGGAAGCATATTCTTCAGGTGCAGGCTACTATGGCACTGCATATTTTTTAGCCAGCAAAGTCACAGTGCTTCTGCCCCAACTGGCTGACCAGAGCTACATTTCTGTTTGTTACTCAGAAAGCAGCCCTTTCAGAAAAAGCAGGTGGTGCAGCACACGTGTCCCTCCAAGTCAGTACTGAAAACAAGACCTCAGGCATGGGGGGGAGCCCATTCTTACAGCAATGGTGAGGTCAAGGCGACATGCAGAACTGAGGCTGGGATCAGCTGATTTGTTCTTAAGCATTGCCAGCAACTTCTGCATTTGGCCCAAGTTCTGATTTGCCTTCTCAAATTACCAAGGCAGTTCAATCAAAGTACTCCTACCCTTTTATAAAACCCTTCAAAATTCTGTACGTGAGAGGGGTAAGAGAAGGGCTTGGAGTAGAGTTACTCAGAGGACAGTTAAGATGGCTGAATTAAGAGGTCTGTCCTGTTTCCTGTCATGCCTTCTCTCATCTGTGCATCTCAGGCGACTGATGTGTGTGCAGCACTAGCCTGGGCTGGTGGGAGTGAGGACCGTGGAGCAGGGCTAGGAAGCCCATCGGTCCCTAAGGATAATCTTAAGAGTTTGGAAAATACAGACAGGTTAGATCCAGCCCGTGAATCCAGATGTGAACATCTGAAACTTGGCATGGAGAGGGTGCACTGGAAATGGTTAGAAATCTAAAGATCAATACTCAAACAACATTCAGACTAGGTACTTTACACGTCAAACCAACAAGGTTGTAATTAATTTTCCTTGCTCACGTGCCCAACGCACTGTTCCTGCACTTCAATTTTGGTGGTGCACTCCATTGTTACTTCTGAAAGGCTGATTTGGCAATAAAAAGAAATAAGCCAACTAGGTTTGCAATTGTTCATTTCTTGTTACGAACAGCGGGGACTGCTGGAAGTGAGAAATGAATGCAAATCTGCATAGCTACAACAAGCTGGCGGCTGCTGATCGACCATGCACACACATACGAACTCCGCAGCACTGAACTTGCCATTACCTACTTCACCACCGGTGTAGAAGTCAGAGTTTGTCGGGTGAACGACAGCATCACTGTCGATCGTGGCAATGTCAGCCTGTACAACTTGCAACTACAACAGGTAAACAGATGTATATCAACCACGTTGGACAGAGACCCAGCACAGGCTCTACATTTACACATGTACCAACGTCCATATTTTCCTACCTTTACATCTCCAAACCTTGCGCCAAAGGAGTATGCTGAGTTGTGTGTGCAGGTGTGTGTAGAGAAAGGGGTGTAGGGAGCGGGGGAAGGAATATTGAGTATGACATGATCAAATAAATGTTAAAATGACAAGTCAGAGCAATCACATGAGATCATTTCCAAAGTTTTAAAATCAGCTAATGCCCCATTTCACTTTGCAGAAACCTAGAACAATCAGTTCCCCACAGAGCATGACATTAAAATATGGAATCTGTTTAAAAAAGAGAAATTCAGCATCATCAAGCCAAGCAAAATAATTAGTTTCTCCATTTTGTCAGCATTAATAAGCTGACAGGCATTGTTTTTCACATTTTGTTTCTAAAAATGCCAGTTTCCTTCACATGTAGGAAACTGTGTATTTGCAGCAGGGTTGTACAGAATTTGCTTAAAAAATACAAATAATGGTTCGTATAGTTTAAAAGTAAGGCGTATCTTTTAATTATGTGTTAGAATGGCTAAGACACTTGCAGAAATATATGTATTTCTAAGAAAGGCTGATATAAAAATTAGCCTTCTTAGACTATTTTTCTTGTTACTTCTCTACATTCCCATAGGAAATGCAGCAGTATTAGAATTATAGGTTGTATTCCATTAAGGAAGTTTCAAAAAAAGACAGCAGCAGGAATACTCAAATAAGAAGGGACAGCAGTACATAATGCATGAAAGGCAATTTTTGTTTTGTTGAAGAATAAACTTCTGCTAAAGAAGGATTTTTTGATCTCTTATCAATCTGAAACAAGAGAAAAGCTTTAAAAGTGGTTCTCCACCCATGATAGTTCACTCTTGGCATCAGTATTTGCTTCCAGCTGAATGTAAAAGTGACAGGGAAGAACTGAAACACAACGGAAACAAATTATTGACTGAATTAAACACCAAATCAAGGAGTGGAAGATTTGGGGATAGCTCATTATGTAATAAGCCCTTTCCAAAATGTTTAAGCCTACTCTAAGTATTGAAATAAAACCCCTGAGACTGCAGGTAGAATGGAGAAACTGCTTATTTTGAGAAAAACCTGACAAAAAGGTATTTTAGTCCTCGAAGTATTCAAATAAGAAACCCCCCAAAATAGCTAACAGTCACATATGATCATTATGGAAAAGAATTTAAAGTTTCTGAACTGAAATCAGCTTGAAGAATAGCAATAGCTGCACGTATTTTGAACTGGTCAAAAAGTATTTTGAATATAGTTCTTCAACAAAGCAGGACCTGCAAGATTTGAATTTCTGCTCTGATTAAAGGTATGAAGCCCTAGAGAGTAAATTCTGGGTTCCATAATTTCCATGTGACCGTTAGTTGTGTCAACCCATGCCCCATTTACCTAGGTCATCTTTAAGGTCAATGTCAGCATTGGTAGGATTGATAATGGCCTCCACCTCGAAGCCGGCTAAATTACTGATTTCACTGTGAATAAGGTTCAGCTGAAAAGAAAAGCATGAGGTGGGAAATAACAGGACAGCTGGGAAATCACAGAGAAGCTGCAGAAAAGTGAGCTTTGCAACACAGATGGAGATAGCATCACTGCAAACAAATATGCAAAATAAAAGGCAGGTCATAAAGGGTTATTAGCCCCAATAAAACTCAAACACAAGACTCAAACATTGCTCATACTGGGAGAACATGAATGCACCTACTAGTAAGCTCTACTTTGGTTTTATGTTGATCACTATTTAGGATTCTTATTGTTATCCAGTATCTAAAGGGGGATTTACAAGAAGTCTGTATAGGGACTGTTCATGAGGGCATGGAGTGACAGGACAAGGGCAATGGCCTTAAACTGATGGAGGGGAGCTTAATATTAGATATTAGCAAAAAATTCTTCCCTGAGGGTGGTGAGACCCTGGCACAGGGTTCCCAGAGAAACTGTGGCTGCCCCATCCCTGGAAGTGTTCAAGGCCAGATTGGATGGGGCTTGGAGCAACCTGGCCTGGTGGAAGGTGTCACTGCCCATGGCAGGGGGTTGGATTGAGGTGAGCTTTAAGATCCCTTCCAAACTATTCTGTGATTCTAATTTTGCCACTAAATGAGGGTATTTGTTTCTTCCCCAAGTAAAGATGAAGGACACCGTAAGCATCCCTTAAGCATCAATTACAGGGATGTGCTGGGATCATTCTACACTGAAACAGGATCAAAGCTGCTGCTCCTCCTTCTTTAAGCCAGCAAACAGAAGCCTATCTCTGAGAAAGCAGACACTTGTCTCCAGCAGTTCCTCCATCCCAACAAGGAGATGTGGGGTTTTTTCTTTCCTTATCAGTGGTCACCATGTTCTGTATTACACCACTTCAGTCCTCATTACAGTTCTGCAGCCTTTGGGAATGTCTGGTGAGGTACTGTAAGCAGGCACATGGTATTACGTGCTTACAGGTTTTGTTTGCTTTACTTCCTTTTGTCCCTTATGAAAGCAGAGATTTTTTAACCCCACCCATTAATGCCCATTTACCCCTCTAAGTACCCCCATATATTTCAAGCATGTCTTTCAATTTCTTTCTTGTTATAAATCAGGATGATCTCTCCTGGGCACACAGGAAACTGCACAAGGCAGCACAGAGATCTAGAGATTGACCTCACATCTGCATCAGTCGTTCTTAAGAGACAGTTTGGGTGTCTCCTCATAGGATGTGACCCACACTACAGAACCAACTCTACAATTTGAGGCAACCTAATGGGAATGCTAAATTTGGCAAAGGTCAAAACTGCAGGTTTGGGAAGTTCCTAACCAGGGTTTGAGCAGGTTGTGACGCTGCTTCGTAGCTTCTGTTGGAAGTCTGATTTCACAGGCACCAAGTTTACTACTGACAAAACTTTAAATACTTTAAAAGTGCAAAAGACCTTCCAGACTTTTTCATTTAGGGAAATACATTAGCTACAGCATGACCTACACCTGTGTTTACAATATGTATTTAAATTACTTTTTCAGTAGTTGTTTGTGTGATACAGAAAGCAACCATGAAGGAAAAAGCTCTCATTCATTTATGTATTTCCTTTAACCAGCTGCGGTTTAACCAGCCTTTCCTTTTAATCTAAAGCTCTCTCAGCCTACAAAGCATAACATACATCTTCCGGTATGGTACTTTTTATCATCAATATCAGAATTTTATCTGCTGGTTTTTTGTAGCCCACATTCTTAAGCTTAACTCTTCAAATAATTTCTTTCTGTAAATATTAATTTACTAACAGGGAATATGAGCCAGTCCATGAAACCCATAGAAGTGAATGGACATTTAAAGAGGCCATCATCCCTACATTTAAATTTTCTGAAAAAAATACTTCCATTTCATTCATTTGATTCTATGAATTGACCTTCTTTATCTTTTTAAAAACCTGCAATTTCATGTAATTTGCATATGTTGCTCGAGTAAACTATGTTACCTCAAACTAGGGTGATTTTGACTAAAAAATGAATGTAATTCAGTCCTATTTTGAGTACATGTCTGTTCAGGAATTTGTAATAAAATCTAAGAAGGTTTCCTTTCCAAATAGCTTGGAGTCCTCTAATACTTCACACGTGGTGAGTTATTCAGACTGAAGTTTGAGTCTTGAGTTTGACTACAAGCAACTGCTGTTTAAAAAAAGTCAAATCAAATCAAACCAAAATGTTAAAAAAACTTCATGGATTTTAAAATTAAAAACAGAACAACAGCAAAACACATGCACACACCATGACTGTTTGTGGATACTATAGTATGTTCCTAAACATATTTTACTTATTCTGTAAGTGACCTTTTTGATTCCTAATTCTGTGCTCTACAAGTTTTTGCCCCAGATCTATCAGCTGCAGACTGTTTTTGTTTTGGACCTTAAATCTATCCCTGAGCCTACTCATATATGGGATTTACATAACAGCCAGCCGGTAATTTAAGTTTCAATTTAACAACAACAAGAAAATGCTTAAAAAGCTGCCCATGACTGACAGCATGTGTTGGCAGCTAAGTATTATTTTACTAAATTCTGCATTTACTTCTCAAAGCACTGTTAGCTATCCAAAACAAATAAAATATTAATCAGAATTTTTCCAGTGGAATTAAATTCTCCAATGAGTAATTGCTCCATTTCACTACCCAATAGTATGAAGGATGTATTAGGCAGAAGTGATCCCCTAAAGGACCACTTAAAAAAAATAAATAGACAGAACTTGCATATACATGTGCAACAGAGAATGGACATAACTTGAGGTAACATTTCAATTAAATGTTAGTTAGAAAT
This sequence comes from Cettia cetti, assembly GCA_013401135.1. NCBI lineage: Eukaryota > Metazoa > Chordata > Aves > Passeriformes > Sylviidae > Cettia > Cettia cetti. The sequence goes on along the minus strand of VZUI01045552.1, from coordinate 86,707 downwards.
AACTAAATGCAGATGGCACTTAGCACATCCACGAGTATTTTCTAAGCCAAGCCTGGCATTTCTAATTTCAGACAAAATTACCTTTAAAATCTTGAAGCTTTTCTTGTATGAGTTTCATACTGAAAACTGAAGATGCCTATTGCACACCACAAGCTGAGGTATCTTGGAAAGTCCAAACCTTAAAGCTTAGGCTTGAGATCCTGCAACTCTACCTCTACTTTGTAATCCTCTCAGGAAAAAGAAACTACTTAATGTGCACAATGCCACATTTCCACTGGGATGTCACTTGTGGATGTGCAAGCATTTACATATTAACTAGATTTTAATAATTAATGTGGCACTGATAAACTTCTACAGGTATAACTAAAGGGTTCTTTGCCATTTTATGACCTCTAAGAATTTCCAGCTCAATGTCAGCAGTTACCTAAAGACTTAATGCAATAACTATAATTTTAAAAACTGAACAATACCCAGTTTTGCAACATTCACATTAGTGTTTTTTGCATCAAATTAAATCTGGGATTATTAGAAGGATGAAGAGCTGCTCTTGCAAATAAGTTCTTTCCTTTCTGTAAACATGGAGCCAAGGAAAAGATTTTTCCCATTAAACACTTATGAATGATGTGATATCAAAACCAAGACTGTTTTCTTCCTTCTCTGCATTTAGCAAAGGATTTTCTGATCTGGCAGATAATGGTTTTGCAAACCAAACAGACCTGATGAAAAGGTGCTCAAGAATGTCACAGGAGGTTTGAAAGATCCTGATTGCTTGATCTCAGCAGCAATTCTTCAAATGCCTTCTCTAACCCTCAGAACATAATCTGTTTGATTTGGAGGGTTCCCTCACAGGAGTCAAACAGGTTTTCATTTTCTTTTTATTTTTCTTTTCATTATGTGTTACAATAAAGGGCTAACAACTGGTCTCTCTCAAGTACAGGGCCAACTGACAGAGACCCAGTGCAGGATGGAGGTGTCACACCAGGAATTTTCTCAGAGGGCTGGACTCCAAGTGAATGAGAAAGCCAGAGAGTCCACTCCCCAGTACTAGGACCCACTGGGAAGCTCTACAATAGACACTGGCTTTGCCCACCACAGCTTAGAGCAGTCCTGGAGTTCATGATCTTCCTCCACTGAGCCCAACAGTAAAGCCCCACTGATTTGCTGTGTCAGTCTTGCTGGAACACAACACTAGGTCTTATTACAGGTTTCCTATGGTAACTAAAATGAGATCAAAATCAGCTCCAGAAGTCTGACATTACTTGCTTTCTTGAAACAGTAATGTGGACTATAAATTTTGGGTTCTAATTTAGTCATCAAAACGTCTTTGAAAAACCACCTCCCTAATAGGAGTAAAATTAAAAAAAAAAAAAACAAAACAACCCTACCAAACCAGCCATCTAGCTGTAGCTGTAAAATTAAATGTGGAAAATCAGAAATCTTGAAAAAAATGTTACTCTCATGCATGTTAAACTTGGCAAACAAACTGGAGGATAAATGGAGAACAACCTCAGTATAAAATAAAAATGAGTCAGAGGAGTTACATTCCACAATGGACAATGGCTCATCTTCTGTGGCTTACAACACAATGATCTGATTATTGAATGACAGCAGAAAGATGCAGTTTTACTTATGAAAATTTTGCATCACAAATTAAAGGCAGGTTTCAGGATAAAAGACCAAATTAATTTAATGACTTGTCTCTTTAAATGGATCCTCTTTAAGCAGACATGTATTTGCATTAAACCAACCCACATCCCAAATCATATTCACAGGGAAAAAAAGAATTGTTGATCTCTAGCTTTTCAAAAATGCATCATTCATTATTACACAGCATTAACTTCTGTAAATCACAAAGCAGAACACAGCATAAAACCATTATTATGAACAAATGTCTAAAACAGGTTTTGATAAAAACCTGTAAATCATTTACATCAGCAATGAAGCAGGCTGACTGTTGGAAAAAATGCATTTTTTGCTTAGGATCATCTCTTTGGCAGATGCTTATCTGTAACAATTATGTTGTTTATGAATGAGACAGATTACAAGCACACAGGCTTTCCTTCTAATTAAGTATTTAATTATGCGGTCACATGAAGACTTATTTATGTACTTTCTAAAATGCTCTAGAAGTTGTTTCGGAGAACTTCTTTGAAATTAGAAAAACTGATATCATACATCTCCTCGATTGCTCAGTGGGGAAATGTCCATTGTACCTAGATGTTTTGTGGAAAAGGAGGTAGGAGGGGGCTATTCCCTAAGAAGAACAGAAAAAATAGGTATTAATTTATAAAAATGCAGGATCATACCTTCTGGCCAAGAAACAGGCTTTTGGTGGACAGGACTGTGAAACCATCTGCAGGAGTTCCCTCTGTTGTACTGTCAGCACTGGCTGATTTGCTCACTTCTCCCTGCTTCTTCTTCCAGAAATACAGTTAATTAGTTAACTCAAGGCTCTGAGAAAAACAGTTTAATGACGCTAAGATATATGACATGCACTAAATGCTTAGCAGGCAATAAAATGTGTGTACAAACAGTGGTGCTGGATTTTATCCTGCAGTCCAGCCAAAGGCCCTGATAACAGCAGAAGGGATCAATAGAAAAAACGACCACAACGTCTGCAGATCTACAGGCGCCTCCTCTGGCCCACAACAGCACACAGTTGAGGTGACAGTTGTCTTAAATGTTGCAGGAAAACATATAAACAGCTTTCTAATAGCTTGTGTGGACAAAGATTACAATTTGTGTGTTTGGGCAGACATTCATTCTAAGCTAGAAACGGACTTGTCAGAGAATAAATTCACTCCTGTGAAGGGAGGTGCTCCCAGATTTCACAGACTTATTTTTAGAAATTCTTCTTTGTAATGAGGCTGTCCTTAGAAGCAGTGTCAAAAGAATACATCTACTTTCTATCTGCCTGATTGCAGGAAATGGGCTGAAGAATTTTCTCTCTTATTTAACGGCTTCACCTACTTTCATCTTCAGCAAAACTGCTGGAGGAGAAAGAAGGAGTTCCCCTCAATCACCATTTCTTTTTTCAACTTTATTATTGCAGTGAAATAACAGGTTTCAGGAATTAATTGATTTACTAACACAAAGGAGAATTAGGAACATTTTGAAAAGGAAGTAAATTCACGAAGGCTGTGGTTATAAACTCAATTGGTGCCAAGAATTTCACATTTTCAGTAAAATGATTACTTACAATTTCGTATAAATATTTGGTGCCTCAGCAATATCTCTGTTGAAGCACAAAAAGGTCACCTGGAATACTGAGTAAGCCACTGTTCTTACTGTTGTCCCTTCCCAAAGTATATAAACTAAGTCTGAGGCTGAACAACTAAAATGACTTTGATGCAAGGATACTTAGAAGCTGTAACCATGCTTTACTTTACTCAAGTGTTTTGAAAATTAGATTTTCATGGGTCTTATTTCAATTCCCCAAGAGTATACTGTCAGCCAAATACCAATATAGTAAGACAATACAGTTTATTGTGTGGAAGAAAAACAGAACCCCACAACAGACTTCCTGCTTTTGTAATCAAGCAGGGCAAAAACATTCCAGATTTAGGGGAATTATTAGTGCATGGTATTGGAAGCACTGCATTTGAAATTTCAACTAATAGGTTTTTTGAGGGAGAAAACTAAATTCAACAGCTCAAAAAATCAAACGAGTGAAACAATCAGAAGAGTGACCAAGTAAACAGGAACAGGATAAAGAAGCTTTGCTTGACCCAGAGGCAACTTTCACATTTCTTGTCCATTTCATGTGAAATTCCTGTACTTTTCTTCCTACTTGCCTAATTTATTGCTTAACTGTAGTTGCTTTGCAGAAGAAAAACCATCCTTGGCTACACACGTACACATGAGAAAGATTCCCTGCTCCTACAAACTGAAATCTGTAAGGCATGACCAGTACAGCCCCCAGACACTCTCCTGTCTCCTGGTACACCCTCTGCCCGCCTCAGAAGCCTTCTTACAAAGAAGAGAGTATTTATGGCCCATCTATCTGTGCTGCAGACCTGGGCCACTCCTGAGGGTGTTCAGGCTCCAGCTGCATCAGAGAGAGGGCAGAGCTCTTCCTCCCCTGCTCACACTGACTGAAATCACCATTGGTAACAACACACACAAGGGAGAGTTGACACAGCGTGAAGCTCCCTGCAGCTACTGCTGGCAAGCCTGCTTGGCTTTATTTTAAACACATTACTCTACCTTGGATTTCCTTGCTCCTTTCTTGCCGCCTGTTTTCTTTGAGACAGTTTTTTTCTGTGATGGAGACTTTGCCTTCTTTGCTGGGGGTGGAGTGATGATGGCTTCCAGTTTTCCTTTTGATCCCCGCTTCTTTGCCAACAGCTCTGGGTGAATATTGGGTAACACTCCACCACTGGCTATGGTGACCCCTTTCAATAGCTAATCAAAAATAAATTTTAAAAAGTTGTACATTACAAATTCCAGTATTTACTCACCAATAAACAAAAATAGGATTTACTGAAAATTTTGTATATTGCCTTGAGCTTCTCCACCATTATCCTTGAAGAAGAGATGAGAAATGCATGAAATGGGGATGACCACATACTAGATATTAACTATAAAGGGAGCATGTGTTCTTCATGCACATGTACTTGTCGCTGTCAGCTTCTCTGGGGCTCACCTGAGATCTGTTTCTCTGAATCCATGCCATGAAGGCTGCTACCCAACGTAGAAAAAAAGACAGCCCCAGGCACACACCTGAGAGCCCAGCAGGGCAGCCTGTGAGAGAAAAATGGGACCCCAAAGTCCAGGGTGTGAGACTACAATGGGTGCCACATTATCAAGACCCAGTATATGTCCCAAGTGCTGAATTTTCCTGCAACTGTGTTATTTAAAAGATTTTTTTTTTCTTAGAAAAAGAAATTTCAAAATGGAGGGCAACATTTACACAAATCTCTATACCTGTAAGTCCTTCTTCAAAAAAATATGCAGTTGAAGATCAATATTCAAAAGTGTGCAGTTCATTCAAGCCTTTAAAAGCAGAGGTGAAATATATCGTGTTCTGTATTTAAAACTACTGTAACTCAATTTTATATGTCTAGCTGGGACTAATTCACTTTTCAGGAAGATACAGACAGTGACATCCAAGTCCCCCAGGTACTCCCACCTTGTGATTCATGTTTACTGCTCCCCAATCTCAACTCAGTGAGACTCCAAGCTTACAAAGGAATAATGAATGGAAAGTATTACCAAATTTCAGACAAAGCCAGAAGGAGGGTGGTTGGGGGATATTTTTTTCCTGCTCCATCATGATACAGAGACTTGGAAAAAGCACCTTTTCAGATTGGTTTTTACAGCACCTCACACAAAGGTACACTAATCCCAGCCACTGCCTCTGGCTGACACCACAGAACTGTAATAATAATGCTGATTTTTTGGGGGGCCAGGTTAAAGGCATCTTTAAGTCTGCAAAGGACACAGACCTGCAAGAGTTTGGAGCTCTTCTGTGGTCACAATAACAGACTTCAGTGAGAACAGGAGAGGCCCCACTGAGTTCTCAACTGTCTAAGGGGGCAACTAAAAACAATCAAAAAAAGGGAATATGCAGGATTTTCTGTGTCCTTAAAGAATTTATGGTAATACCCTAGTCCAACAGAAATAGTTGTAATAGTGTTAGCAAACAGTTTTACATCTCCATTGCATTTTTACACATTTTAGGAGTGCTGAAATACACAATGAAGCTGAGTGCTGTAGTTAGTTACAAAGCCAGCACGCTAGTGAGCGTTTCCTGGTGTGCCACTCAATAAGCAGAGGTCTTGAGTTACAAGTCAGCTATATGGAAAGACAATTTAAGAAGCCCTAAAGGGAATCCTGGCCTTCACAAGGCAGAGGTTTTTCTTACCTGATTTAATTCTTCATCATTTGCTACAGCCAACAAGATGTGTCTAGGAGTGACTCGCCCCTTCTTGTTGTCCCTTGCTGCATTTCCAGCCAATTCCAGAATTTCCGCTGGGGAAAAAGTAAGCCTCTTTTAATTGCAATGTGGTCATTAAGAAAACTCAATGTGTTGTTTAGTATCCATGCAAAAAGGTAAGGGAATTACATCATGTTACTCCTAACTGCTGTAGATATGCTCAATAGACATCTAACTCTAAAATTATAGTTTTGTTTTTATATGTCTAATCACTGAAGAACAAATGCATACTTAAGTCCTGTCCTTTAAACTAGAACTATTATTTTTTTATTCTTTTGAAGCAGTTTCCCTAGATTCCTCACTTTCCAATGTTCTTCTCAAAGCTACTGTATACTCATCCCTTAGGATCCCTCTCCTGTCAGAGGACAGATACACAAATTCTATAGGTCTTTCTCTCAAACCTGTCAATTGTGAGTTTTGGCTTGCATCACTTCTACTTTTTTATTACTGGAAAAGACACTATTCTCAATGGCTCATTTTTAGCATTAGGGAACTACGTAAGCACACATTCAAGTTAGGACACTAAAAATACAAATTCTGTTCCTACACTCATTTAAAATTTTTTTTTTCCTCTAAGAAGAAGTTTTTAACCAGAAGAAGTAATTGATGAATCACATTTGTTTGCTCCTCATAAATTAACTCCTTAGAAGATTTTTCCAGCACTGATAAAATGTTTAACAGCTATGCATATAATGGCTTTTACTGAATTAGGAAAGATGAACTTGCTCTCCTTGCAAGGATTTTTGAAGAGAAAGACTAGAGCATTACCTGCTAACTGATCTATCTGCAGCTCAACAAGCCTTGGGCAAGGATGCAATTAATTGCAAGAAAGTCTGAGGAACAACTAAAAAGAAAAAAAATTTACATGTTTATCAGGCGTTGCAATTATGTGCTACTTCTGTCTCCATTACATCTAACCTTTCATTTCCCTCTCTACAATCTGTGCTTCACTATTGCATTTGGTAGATTTCCTTTTGCATATCTGTTTAGAGAAAAAGAGGGAAAAAAAAAAAAGGAAATGTCTTTTTTTACATTTATTACACACTAATATTAAAATGTAACATTACAGTAATATATGAAATTGATTTCACATTTAAGAGCTGACTACACCATGAGAGCTCTCCCGCAAGCCTGGTTAGAGGCAAAGAGAACTGAATTAAGGCATCAACCTGGAAACAAAAAAGACTAAAATCAAAATTCATGTGACTACATGCCTTTACCACAGGACACAGTAAATCTTCAGCAATACTATAAAGCATAGACTATGCCTCTCATTAGAATGAATTTAACATGATTCACCAATTATTTTTCATCCCATGTTCAATAACAAGTAAGCTATGATGCTTACTGGAAAACTTTCAGCTGCTTCTGGATATTCTACAGTCAAACTTCATTGAGGATTTTGGTGTGTTTTCACCATTTTTGTGTTGTTCAAAGCACAAAACTAACTTTATTATAGCGTGAGGCAGAATATTAAGTCTAAACCCCCAAAGTAACTCAACATTTCATGCTGACAACAATTGCTTTAATTTATTTTTAAAGCAGGATTAGCAGGGTAAGGTCAACCTGCCCATGCTTTCCACACCTCCCAAGAACTGAATGGAGCTGGCATAATCCTTTTCACACACTGCTGGCCAGGCCCAGCCCAGACAGGCAGAGCCCTGCATCACCTCCCAGCGGACACGCTGAAAGCCTGGCTGCACCCCGGGATCCCCACCGACCCCAGCCAGGCTTTGGCACCCAGTAACGCCACCACCTCCACCTCTTCACAGCAGGAGTGCAACTGTCTGTCCCTCAGACTGAATGCCAGCTGAAAAAGGGAAGGCTTTGCTGCTTTTTGCTTTGCCTCTGCTCCCCCACCTCTGCTGCTTCCCGGCACCAGGCCCTGCCGAACAGTCAGGCCGTGTTACTCTCTGTGACTGATCAGCACAGCTATGCAGACAGGTCATTCTGGAACTAAAGACTCTAAGAAAGTGTTATGCCTGTAAAGCACAGAGGAATGTTTTATTTGTTCCTCATAAAACTAAAATGTCTGCCTTGTACAGTGGAGAACTGTTCTGGTAAGTGCTAAGCCCTCTTCCTTGGACAGGAAACTCACTTTGAAATTACAGTTTTCTAATGGTCCTTTAGGGAAGTTGAGGTACCCCACTTCCTCTTCAGGAAGGGAACGCTTTGCACTGGTGCTGAGGACCACAAAAGAGGAGCTTGGGGAGAGGGAGAGAGGAGGAGGCCATGGAGGGTGGAATTTCTCTTCTGGCCTCCTCAGTGCTCCAACAATAATCAAGTATTGCTTGTACATGCAGAGAGACCCACAGCACAGAGAACTGCCAAACTCAGCTATGTACACAAGCCTGGTCAGAGGGGGACTCTCCTATCTAAAAACAGAGCATTAGGAGGTATTCAAGCTGAAGCCAACATAGGCAACAGTTTTTTGATTTAGAACTGACAAGAGACAAACCTAATCCAAATCCAACAAATCAGACCACTTAGAAATGCTGGAAATGAAGACTTTCTGGATGCAGACAGGATTCAGACTACTTGCCTGGATTTTTCTTGCAGACAGCACTACTTTTACATCTGTTTTGTGCTGCTTTAATTCTGAAGATTTAAATGGTGTTTTGCCCTTTTTAAAAAACCAATTTTAAATTAGAGGAAAATCTGGATCTCTCTGTAAGGGAGCTGATTCAGATTTTCAGGAGAGTAACTGTGGAGTAGGTGGGGAAAAAGTATTTAAAATTGAGACTGGACTTGAACTGTCAGGTCAACCATCTTTGGAAGTGTCATTCTACCAGGTTCAAAGGTTTGAGTCATTGAGTTCATTAAAAGTAATCTTCCCACAGTAGGAAAAAATAAGACATTCAAAAATCAACTCTAGCAACCAAGAAGGGCCAAGAGAAAAAGCTTTGCTTAGAATTATTGAGGCAAAAGAAAGTGTTAAGAACTTCCATGACATCAGGTTTCACTCAGCTTGTATTTATCCAGCCAGAAGACCAAAACAAAAATGTTTTACAAAAATGAGGCCTCACAAAAAGGATGGAAGTTGCATAATGTCTATTCCATTCATTTCACATATTTACTCAAGGCATTTCCCCCCTAGAGAATAATTACATCACCATCACTCAGGCAGCCGGCAACTACAAGACTCACTTTACAGAACTACAGAACATGAACAGCTCTATTTTTTAAAAAAATGATGAAAAATCCCAAGTTTTTTAATATTATATGGTCTGGAAGGTATCCTTCAACTACTGCATACTGAAATCAGCTTAATATGAAGAGAAACTCCATCTGCACAAATGACTTTTTCTGTGCTTTTGAATAATTTCAAACAAAAATGCAAACCAACACATACTCTTTAAGTACAGATATAAAACAAACCAGAAAAAGTGTGAGAGCTGTATAATGAGGAAAAGAAAATTAATTAGGAATGCAATGTCAGCATGTGATATATTGATGTATGGACAGCTGTTTAATAGCAAAAAAGGCATGGATGCCTCAGTAATCTGACTATACCACTAGCATATCAATTTGATTTAAAATACATAATTATGATTAACATTTTTCTTCTTTTCAGTCATTATTAAAGTAGAAGTATTGAGTGGGAAACCCTAAAAGTTAAGAAATTTTCCTTAAAATTTATCTCCAAGGCAGTTTCCATTTAGATCACTTGAAAAACTTCTTCATAATAGCTACAGCTGGGATATGGGTAGTGAAAACTGGTCTAAGCCTGTTCTTAGTACTTGGACCAGAATTCCTTTTATTGAGATGAGGTTTTTAAAAGTTCAGTTAAATATTTTTAAAGGAGAAAAGCAAACTGGTTATGCATCTTTGTATTTAAGCTTGAGATAAGACCACAGGAAAAGCTGTTCTCAAGATATTTCCTACTCAGAAACAACCAAAAAGTGTCAGAAGTCTCCACAAAAACCTCATCCTGAATGAAGTTTTCAGGATTTAGATTTCAGTTTTCTTCATCCTTTACTTTCAGAGACTCTGGTCATCTCTTAGACATCCTACTAAGTCCCTAATTTCACTACTTGCATTTTCCTGCTTTATGGGGGCTGCTCTGTGCCCTCAATATTGTTACATTGGTATGCCACAACACTTGCAAATTCTGGAAAAGGACACATGGTTAAAATGAAAATAATTACTATTAGGCCAGAACAAAGCATGCACAGTAGAAAAGCAAATGTAGCATCCCACTACTGGAGAGTGCTCTAGTTCATTTATCACTAGCTTTCAAACAAAATATTACTGGTCATTACTGACTAAAACTCCTCTCAAGCCTAAATGACAAAGCCTTGAGCTTATCACACATTCCAGGCTGTAATACTTTCTCAACGTAAATAGTCAATTCAATTGGTCTGACTTTGTCCCCAAAATGTGGGGTTTTTTTAATTTTTTTTTTTTTTCCTGGTTTACATCTTAAGCCAAATTATAGCTGTTGCACTGAATCTCTTTGTCCACTTTGTCTTCAGGGAGATGAAATCATATCTTTGAAAATTAAACTTTTAACAACTAACAGGTGATATGCTGATACAAGGCCAATTTCTGAACAAGCAAATTCCAACAGGAACAAGTCAGGGGTTTCTAAAAAAATTGTGAAGCCACTCCTCAGAAGAAAATTGAAAACAATATCCAGAAATCAAAGACAAATGAATGCTGATACAATTCCACTGGGAAAAATACGTATTTGCTACAAAGCCAACTACATGACATGGAATCTGCTTATTGTACTTCAAATTAATCATCTTTCCCATCGGCATTTTATTGACTTGAGATTCATTTTACGTGATTCCGGAAGGTTTTAACCCAATCAACCCAAATCAATCAAGGCTGTTAAGAGTTTCCTGCATTCTTCTCTCTGTGTATTCCACCCAATCCCCTTGGAATCTGCAGTTGCAAGAGTGAAGGTAGAACCATTTAACAACACTTTCCCTCTTATGCATTCCAATAAAACAGTTCTCAGCCTTGGTTCAAAGTCATGGAAATCTGATGCAGTGAAAATCAGTTCAAGAAACTTTAATGCTTTGAACAAGCTGTGATGAAACCTTAACTCTCAGCAGGGCAATCGTTCTTAGGATGTGATAAAAACCCCAACGCTTTCAGTCTTGAGTGTCTGAGCTGTATCAAAACTAGGCCCCTCAAAGGAAAAACTGTTAACTTTGCCAAGTTATTTTAAGTTTTGCATTTCTGTGAGGTGGATGACAGACTGCTGTTTACATAAAACACAAATTCAGGCCACAAAAGCCACTTCCACTTAGAGCCTTCTGATCTTACATGTCTCTCCAGCTTTTTTCTACACTTTAATATCATCCATTATTTTTTCGCAAGAGATCCAATGTTATTCAACTTCCTTTCTTTTTTTTTTTAGATTTTAATTTCTTGTTTACTGATCTGTAAAAGGTATGAGAGTTCAATTGTCAGGGAAACCTGAATTTCAACTCAGACATTATTTACTACAGTGGCCACACCCTGAGTACTAAAGAGATAGCCTAGCTCTTCTCCACAAGAATCCTGATCTAACTCAAATCAGCCTTCATTCTTTTTAAGTGGAGCTTCCCCTACCTGACAGTACACTTTTTACTGTTCCTTGTAACAGCATACATATGTTCTAGAAATGCATTCAAACATGATTAAAGTAACTGCTGCCAGACATTACCTGACCAAGTGCAGCATGTGGCACTTGGGGACATGGTTTAGTGTTGGACTTGATGATCTTGGGAGAGTTTTTCCAATCTAAATGAGTCCATGTATGCTTTGGTCTGGGTCTTAAAGAATACAGGAGACTACTCACATCCTGAGATGCAGTCCTGACTTAGTCTTTAATGCTGCATTTGTAAACATCAAAGAAGTCAAGAGGACTCGCTGTAACTTCCTTGGAGCAAAGCCCACATCCATGCCTCCAGTCCTCAGCCAGTGCTCAAGGGCAGGTGGGCTGGAGCATTAAAGGAAAAAGCAAACTTAAAGGCTATTTTTCCAGAACATTCCCTCTGATTTCAGCCATGTGCAGCTGAGTGGTTCTTCAAGTTAGAAATGCTGTCTTTTTGTTTAGCTCCCTAACAGATTTTACTTCTGTGGATGGGTTTGGATGCAATTGTTTTATGAACCCATTTGGAAAGTTTTAGCATCATTTTCAGTATCCATAACATCTTGCTCTAACAAGGCTTGCTAAACCACAGACATTTTTGCAGTTTGGGAGAAAAGTACCTCCTGTTTGGTTTAGAAATATTGCATTTCACTGTATATCCCCTAAATTTATTTTTTCCCCAGTGAAGTTTATATTGAAGATGGAGCATTTCATCTGATGGCAATGAAGAATCCACATGGAATTTCATCTCTAAAGGTAATTCAGAGAAAAATATACTTTGAAAAAATACTGAAGACCGAAGACAGAACATTATCTGAACTCAGGCATTCTAAATAATCCTCATGTAAAAAAGGTGAAAAAAACCCCATGTTTAAAATACTCAATGCAAGAACTTCTAAAATTTGAGAATGTCTGAGGAAAGAAACTGGTAAATACACTGTGGAGTCAGGATGTCTTCCTGCTTCTACCCAGTTGTGCTACAACTGTCATTCCAAGAATAAAGGACCAAAGAAGAAAGACTTAAGCTTTATAGATTCTTCTATTCTTCTCAACAAGGAATTCCAGTTAAGATAAAGGTATGGGCATGAAAAAACTGTGTAACAAAATCAGCCACATTTTTGCTTTACACTTCTCTTACACTCCATTCTTCCAAACAAAGGATGACACCAGTATTAAACTGAGCAGCAATATACAAATGAAGTCATTACTCTATTGCAACTTAGCCAAATAAACAGATGAAATGACTTACTAGAGTAAGAAGTGTTTCATGCTACATATAAGGATATTACAATAAAACTGAAATATAGCAAAAAAAATTAACATTTTCAAGGGAGGAAATATTCACTGACCATGCCATATAAACTAAACCAGCCCCATCCAGCATTTTGTACATTATTGCAATATGTGACATATGTCACAATGTTGCATATTTACCCCTCTGAACTATGCTGACATGCACTGTTAAAGCTTTTATTACAAGAAAACAGACTTGTTGGCTCTTACAGTTTTTCATCAAACCTGACCTGTGCAGCTTGGAGAATACATTAGGTGTGTAATCAGGTCAGTAATTTTGTACTGAGTGAGCTGTTTTAACTCGGAGACCATGGAAGTCTGTGGGACTACACAATAAGACAGACATGTACATTAGTGTTTACAGGGCTGGAGCCAGGGAAGGGTTATCAGTGAAAGAAAACTCTTCATTTATATACATTTGAAATATACTGATCCATACAGCTATAATTCAGAAGGTTGGTCATTCAGTTGATAATTGCACAAAGTTTTATATCTAAAGACACACTTCTTACAAGTAGAGCAATTTTAAATTGTGATAATGACACTTCCCTTGAGAGCATGACACAAGTTTTTTGTAGAAGGAATATTACAAAGGAGTTTTCCTGTGCTGATATAGTCAAAAGGTCTCTGCTTGTGAGGTATTGCCACAAACAACCCTGCTGTATTGTAGGTGCAGTATTAATCTATACTAAAAGCACACTACATACAAAGAGGTATTTTCATGCTTGCTCAGGGAAGGTACAGGTCCTACAAGCTGCTAATTTACTTCAGATGCTTCTGGGACAGAGTTTGTGGCACACCACCATAAAATGAAAGAGTGTTTCTAAAGCTGCCTGTTTAAATAGAAGAAATGTATCTTGGTAGTGAATGCACATTTTAATGGTATCAAAAAGATACTGTCAATTAATTATCTTCTTAAATTTCATTACTCCCCAAGGATGGTTATTGATAGGACTATCAGACTGCTTGGAACTTGAATCTGCTTTTAACCTAATGCTTTTTTACTGTGGACCCCTGAGCTCCTCTGTGCTTCCAAGCAGGAGTTCAGTGGAACATCTGCTTTGACAGAGAGGGCAAATCATTGTTTTCCTCTGTGACCCTGTGAAGATTTTGGTCAGTGAGCAGAACTCAAGAGGTGAACAGCAGTTTAATTTGCTCAGCTTGCAATGTGAGCATCTGAAGTGAGCAGTTAAACCTACTGATCCCAGGAAGGACTTCCCTTTTGCAGCCAATCAGCAGCTAGATCAAGAATGTTTCTCACATTGAAAATTCATCAAGATAAAAATGCAATGAACTGAGCTCCAGCACACAAACCACCATTATTTGATTCTGGTGACCTGAGAAAGCCTGAAAACAAAAACTCTGGTAAACACAGGAATGCTTCAGATGCAATTCTAACTGTGGGGTTCAAGAAGTTCTTATTTTACATTTCAAGAAAATATATGATCAACAGTACCCCTGAGCAAAAAAGACCCAAAAACACAGCTGAGAAAAAGATCTAATGGAAAAAACAGGTATTTAACATTTTCTCCTACCTTCACATGTACATAACAAATATAAATCAGAGTCTCATTTCTTCTGTATTCCTGTGCTCCTGCTGTTTTATAAACTTCTCCTTCTCCTCATTTGCTATGACATTTTGGCAATTGAAAATTATTTACAGTGTAGAACAGATGATGGGGGAGGAGAAAGCAGAAATCACTTGCAGGCCTGTCTCTTTCTGCCTTTAAACATGCTCAAGAGATTTCTATTTTTCAAGGGCAAAGGAGTATCTTTTTCTGTTAGTAAGAAAGGTTGGACTACATATTGTAACTTGTGCAAGCTCCACATCTGAAAAGACCATACCTGCTGAGATGTATGGCAGGACCAGTTCTGACAAACACAAACCATCAAAATTCATGTGAGTGCTGCAATGCCCAAATAAAGTCTGTGGCCATTCTCTTGCCTCACCTAGGCAAACATGAACTGATACTGATGCACTACTCTGCAGAGAAATTAAGCAGGGGATTGCAGTTTTCTGAAGCCCACTTTGGGGAAGACAAATAGGCAAGGAACCATTGGAAAATAAGTGCAATAAAGAAAGAAGACGAAAGGAATTACCAACACTGAATGTGCCAACTGAAAACTGTTGGTAATGATTAAAATTAATTTCTGCTTGTCCAGCAGAACTGATCCACTACTTTGACTATTCCCTGCAAGGGAGGAAACACTGCACAGGCTGCTGCAAGGAAGGAAAAGAAACTAGAACTGTGCATTTATATTCCTCCAGAGTAAAGAAAGGAAGTATATCCACCTGCTTCAATATTGGTAACACTCAAAGGTACTTTCTGCACATTTACCCACAAAAGACACACTTGCATCCTGTTTACAGTGGACCTAACACATTATTTCCATAGATAAAAAACAGGAAACAATAAGCAACTTGGCTTGAGAAACCACTGCTTGTGCTGATGAGACAATTATTTTCTAATGTTACCTCTAGGTACCAAGAGCCATTAGTCAATAAGTAAGAAAAGGGAGGATACTCACTGTGCAACTTGTTTAAATGTGAAGTATATTGAAATCTAAGGACATAAGAAATCATAATATATGTACTCTTACTTTCCCATGAGGAGTTGTACATACATGATAAAAATAAACCACTTTCAAAGTACAAAGCGAGTCAGTCATAACTCCAGATAAATCCAGAACAGAACTTCACGTCTGAACAGCCTGAAGCATTTCAGAAGTTCAAATCTCAAACTGAAGAATAAATCCCAGATCCGAGCACATCATGGGCTAATTTCAGATTTACATCGAAGTTAAACCTCAGCAATGGCAGCAAAATTTAGCACCTCACCTTGTAAAAGATTAAAGTTGCTTCCACATTCTGCACACCGATGAACCAATTTTTAAACCTTAGTAGGTTCCCTTCTATTAGGTCATGTCCCTGTCATTTCCCCTCCCATTTTTGTTTCTGAAGTTTCTCTTTCCTATGACTGCTTTTGATATTTTATACTTCTCCTCCCTGGATGCAGAGGACTGCTTTTTGATTTAGCCAATTTATTAGCATGCCAGTTCACATGGTCTCCTTCCTATTATGTCACGTTCCTGGTTTTACTTTGAAATGGTTGAAATGCTTTGATTTGGTCTCAGACCATGTGCTAACATGAGGATCCTTAAAAACTCTCCTGGAGAGAAGTCAGGATTTCTCTGGTTTTGTGAAGTAATAACTACCAAGAGGTAAAAAGAACACAAACCAAAAATCTCAAAGCATTCAATTTCAAGGGGCTGTTTCTGAATTACACTGAAAAAGATGAATGACCTCAAGTTCAGAAAACATACTGAGCACTAAAGGCTAAAATATTATAGTATACAGAGTGTGAAAAACATAGAGAAATGGAAAAAAACCCCCACCAGATTGAAACAGTAAGGGGTCTACGAGAAAGCTGGAGAGGGAAGGACTTGTAGTGATGGGACTGTAAGGGGGAATCACTTCAAACTGAAACAGGATAGATTTACATTAGATAATAGAAAGAAATTCTCTCCTGTGAGTGTGCTGGGGCACTGTAACAGTTGCCCAGAGAAGCTGTGGCTGCCCCATCTCTGGAAATGGCCAAGATGGTTCAAGCCACCAGACTGGACATGGTTTGGAGCAACCTGGGCTAATGGGTGGTGTCCCTGTCCATGGATGGGGGATTAGAACAAGAGGAACTTCAAGGTCCCTTCCAACCCAAATCATTCTATGATAAAATCAGTATTAACTCTGGAAAGAAAGGAGTATGTGCTTTTGAGATGCATTTATGTACAGGAATGGAGGAAAACACTGAGGTACAGGTTATTAGGATTACTTACCTAGCCTTCAGAGGAGACAAAAAATACAGCAAAACTACCTAAAAGTAGTTAAAGGGATAAAGAAGGAAAGTACTTTTTCCTTTAGTTATCCTTTCCTCCTACCTTTTTATTTTTCCTGAAGCGAAGTATGTTAATTTTCCTTGGTTTGTTTTGTTGTTGGTAATGTCCTCAGACAGGTTCCCAAGATGCAGAGGAGTTAAAGAAACACCTTTATTTCCTCAGCCTATTCTTAACTGCCTAAACTACCACTGCCTCATTCAATACTTTAAATAGTTAACCAGTAACATGTGCTGCTCATTAGCAGAGTCTTAAGCTCACCTGTATTGCCCTGTTTCTTTAAAAGGATAGCATTCAAAGCACCCTTCACCCTAAGAAGCCTTTTATTTGAGTTGTTATTGCTGTAAGCAGGAACCTAGCTAAAGGAAATGTTAATTTTTAAGGCCATCTATGAAGTTGAAAAGCGTTCTTTTAAAGAAAAGGCCCAAATAAAGAAAACTGAATGTCAACAAAAAAAAAAAAAAAAAAAAAAAAAAAAAAAAAAAAAAAAAAAAAAAAAAAAGAGGGGAAAAAAATACATATTTGGTGGTTTGAATACCATAAGAAAACAAGCACTCAAATATTTGGTAATATTACCAATATTCGTCTTTAGGGGAAGAAGAAACTTTTTAGGAAAAAATCTTCTGTCCTTCAATGTCAAGAGCCGTTATAAAATGTATCTAAAATTGTGGTAAGGTCATGTTGCTTCAGTTTTAAGTATTCCCAGAAAATTCAATGCTTTATAACTTTGAGTCAAAGAAAAACCTGTACCTTTTAGAGGCTTAGCACACCAACACAGCTTAAAATCTCCTGTCCATTGAAACACTTGAACTTATGGCAAGAACACTAACACAAGCAGATGCACTGGAAAAAGAATCACTGCTTTGAGAAATAAGATTCAAGTCAAGCTTTTCCTTAGTCATGCTATTATAATTTGGCTCCAAACACTCATCTATCTGGCAGTTGTGCTATTTGCTAGATCCCTACACCACAGGTATATACTTGGATGTCAATCTGGCCACATGAAGGTGACTGAAGCTTATCTTTTTTTTTAATTATTATTTTAAGCAAACCATTATTCCAAAAAGCGCATATGCTGACGTTATTACAGTTGGGGTTTTCTGTCAAAAGACTGCTTTGCAATGTTGTTGGGGGGGTAAACTTGCAATGTCTTAAGTTTTGTTTGAGAACAAAACAGCTATGCAAAGATCTTTACTTGCATGTCTTATGGTTGTTTATGCCATTGGGCAAAGCATTTTCTTCCTTTGAAGCTTCTTTCTAAATGGAAGAAAAATAATACTTTTGTCCTGCAAGAAGGTGAGGATGAAATAGTTATGTAAGGTATTCTCATTCTGATGTGATGAAGAGAGCAAGAACTACAGCTGTAAGCAAATAAGCTACACAGATCCAGGGCAGATGAACAGTGTGCATGTGTACACAGACTCAATCAAACAAATTGCCAACAGCACACGTAGTCTGAAAAGAAATCTGTAAATTGAACAAAAATGTTTAAACAAGGCAGTAAGCAGCCTCAGCCCTGTGTAAATATAGAGAAGCTCTCTATTTAAAATTAATGGATATGCTTAACAGACAATTATAACCCAAACAAAGTCATCAGGCACAAAATGAAAGCAAGGAGGGCTGCAACAATGTACTGCACACACACTGATAGCAGTGGGAACCCTGACTGTCTGTGTGGAAGGAGTGGTGAAAGCAAATTCTATGCTGGAATGAACAAAAGTCATCAAGGCTCTGAGGCAGGGGTGAGGGTACCTTGATTTTGGCTTAGATGTGTGATCAGCAGAACACTCACTTCAGCTGTAACTTTTTTAGTTTGGGTTTTTTCTGTGCAAATTCAGTTTGTGTTTAATTTTTACAGCTCCTATTTCACATAACGCAGCAAAACCTACCAGTTAGATATTCCAGTACAGCAGCCATGTACACAGGAGCACCAACACCAATCCTGTACTTGGGGTGGCCTTTCTTAATGTACCGGAGCATTCTTCCAACAGGGAATATGACCCCAGCCTTGGCCGAGCGGGAAGTCTTGGTTGACTTCTTCTTTCCACCCCTGCTGGACATCTTGTCTGTATCAGATCTGAAACAGCACTCTATATTTACAAGAAAGGAAAAAAAAAAGGAACAAAAGATAAAAGGTTTTTAATAAGGATTGATACTTATAAGACCACACACTGAATTCTAAGGCAAATCAGCATTTTGGGGTAGGCAATGCATTAGTGTCTAAAACATACAGACAAGTTGCCTTTTTACAGTATACACAACAAAAACCTAAAATTATTTCCCACAGAATGTTTACCTCCCATTGTAATTTGGCATAAATTCTTACAGAAAATACATTTAAAAAGTTACTTCCTAAAAATCTACTTTCCTGAAATTCCTAACAGTTTAAACACAGTACTAATGGAGCAAAAGGTGATAAGCACCAGATTTAAAATAGAATTTCTGCACTGAAGCAGAGGATGCCTTTGTGAGAAGACTGACACAACCCCCTGATCTCCATAAAAACCTTTTGAAAGGGCATTTGGACAGCTGTAGTAGGGCAGTAACGTTCATGCATAATTTCATTCCAAACTCAGAGAAACTGCATCCACTAAAGCTTTCATAAAGTGTATTCACCTCCTTTAAGAAACCCAATTTTCCAGATGTGTGAGAATTGACAGAACAAAGGCCTGGATAGCAGAGTACATCTCCTGTACAGTAAATGTCCTTTTTAGAAAGATCTGAAATGACCCTCTTGAGACTTGAATCTACCAAAATTCAGCCATCTCCACACTGAAGACCATATTGCTTCAACATTCCCTCCAGGAACCTGACAATCTTCTCTCTGCCACCTTTCCCTAAGAGCACAGTGATCTGAACACCCAGCAGGTATCTGACAACTGTATCTCTGTTGATCTCACTGAGGGAACCTACTGCTGATACAGCCGTCAAACATATTCTGTCCTCTCTTTGATTCCTGCTCAGGCTGTAAATAGAAACTGACAAATCCAAAGAGGTGGAAGGTTCACAGGCTTTCAAGGTGTCTTTGAAGGTTTAGGCAACTCACTGGGTTTTGAAATTACCTCAGAGGAAAGGAGACCATGCCCATCTCCTCATCTCTCCCCTCCCTCATGTGTGAACTCGAGGGAAACCAGCAGGAATGCATCAGTGATACACACACACCTCTGTGCATCTCACTTCTTCCCTTGCTGCACAAATCCTACCTAACACACACACAAACTCACTGATGTGTTTATACACTCCACAATGAAACCCCCTTTAATCCTGCTTTCCCACCACACCATTTCTCTACTTCCCCTACTTTTTGCTTGTTTATTCTGAATTCTCTCCTTACCCTTATGAACCTAACTGTATTTCCTACACGCCTGAATCCACAATGGAGTGATCTCAGGATTAGGCAAAACAGGTTCATCAATTCCACTTCTAGGTTTTGCAATTTCTGTTCTGTGCTGACACATCCTGCAGCCCTTCAATTCTCAATGAGTCAGTAAGAGTCACGCTACAAAACTGCCAAAGACCAGTCAGGACAGCTAAAGGAACACGAGGATCAGAGGTTTGCTTTCTTTTCCTTTCCACTTCCACATCCCATTCATCAGACTCTACACCCGCACAGCACATTAAGTAAATTAAATGCAATGGGTTTACTGTTTTTTAAAGCTATACAAAAAAATCCCATCTTCATAGCTCAGATGAAAGTCACACTACATTTAGGAAACTCATGTCCAGAAACAGATAGGAATCTTAGGGAAGGGGAAGCCATCAAAAGAGCTCCTTCTCCTTTCATCTGCTGTGGACTCAGCTCTGTAACAACCATTAATCTGTGAAGAGCACAAAAAGACAATTTTCTTGCCTTGAGAAATGACCCAAATGCAACTCACCAACGATTTTAAAAATATCTGTTTAATTGCATTTTCTCATCTAGTTAGCTCTGTCTTTGTTAGCAGGAAGGCTGGGTGGGGCTTTGACTTGTCTATAGACCTTCTGCCAGGAATTATTTTCATATTTCATAATCCATTTTCATCAACAGTACCAGGGATGTTTAACCTCGAATCTTAAGAGGTTCATTGAATCAAACACCACAGAAAGGGGCATAAGAAATATCTGTGCTGCCCTGCAATATATTTTGTTTGTAACTGAGAGGTCAATGATGAAAAACATAATTTTTCTAGAGAAAGCCTGCAAGCCTTAAGCAGTAAAATTTTATTAATCATTCAGTGTGTTTATGAGATATCAAAACAGCTGGAGGAGAATAAGGAAATCCTTACTTCCTAATGTTTTCCTTCTTTGGGAGAGTGTCATCTTAGCTATCAGCTGCTGTAACATTTGCACCAAAGCATTAGTAAAGTAGGTAGTAATACAGAATAACACCAACCCATATATAAAATGGTGTCTTTTTTCCTTTCATAGGCTTATTTTATAACCCCTGCAAATTCTACAGGTAATTTCTCTCTTTATTTTATGCACTTGGTCACACTACTCACATTAATATTTAGGATACCCTGGATATATCCTGACAATTCATCTGATCCCCTTATATGGAACATTAAAGACCTTTCTAGCTGTAAGTTTATTTCTGAGGAGAAACTTTGCCTGAATCTGAATGGCGCTGGTGCACAGGGTTGCATAGTAATAATAAACCAAGAACTTCTGAAACTTTTAGTATTAAAGGTGAAATGTGATACAGATGGGTTTCAGACCTTCCCATCTGAAGGTTCCCATTCCTACATGTAGTGAATCACTGGATGTTCAAGTGTTTAGATGTTGGGGGTGGGGGGAGGAAAACTTCAATTAGGTTTCAAGTACCGCTTTTACTGTTACCAACCACCTAATTTGGAAGGTGAAAGTGAGAGCCTGGCATGGAAACCTTTTTCAGGATCATTACTTTGCAGAACCTGTTTGTCCTGCCTTTGAGCTGCAGGATGGCCCAACCAACTGTCAAATGTCTCTTCCCTATTCTAGTTCTCCACTGAAAAAGTGAAGGGAAAGAGATTTCTCTTGCAAAAGCCACAAGACAATGTATTGAGGTGAAATGAAAAGAGCATGGCAACGGATCAAAACCCAAAGAAAGCTGTGTGCCTTTACATGTTCCAAAATGGTTTATCTTTGTAACACCAGAAACTCTGGAATGCTGCCAACACTAATGAACTAGAGCTGTTTGCTGAGTCACCGGGAGCCCACAGATCAGAGGCAACCGAACGCAACCTTATCACACACATCATAGTTCAGACAAGATTTGAGCAGTATAATAAAAGTAAGTAAATATATTTTTTAATAAATCACAGTCAGTGGACCAGTACTTTCCTTTCTTTCTTATGTCCTGCCTTTGCAATGGAATTATTGAGAACTTTACCAAATACACTGCAACGTCTCCAAAGATTTGCCAATAAAATTATTTTGTTTCAATGTGAGAGTTCACAAAATTTTCACTGTGATAGTTGGGGGATATCACTGAGGAGTCAAGTATCTAAGTTCACCTTTGACTTCAAATCAAATTTAACACTATATTCTTCAGTGGCTCTGCTGTGCTTGGACACAGATTGCCCTAGATACAGAACCTGGCACTTGATTCACAGCCTTTAGAAACCCCTTAAAGACTGTGGCAAGATTCACACTGCTTTCTAAGATCTCCAAATGTATAAACAATATTTGATGGTGTATTAATTGGATCACAGCAAAGATTCAAGCTACAAGGCCTCTCTGCTGTCATGTCTTTTGAGCCAGAAACACATTTCCTATGGAAAAACCTTAAGGTGTAGTGATGAAATCAGCACAATTAACATTTTTGTCTTTGAAATTGGCTGGAGTAACTCTGCTTGGCCATATTTGTCTGTGTGAAGACAGATACTCTGCTGAACATCTTTCAAATACCATCTTCCTCAAATGCACATAGGCATCTGTTTTTCTAAAAGATTAAACATCACATAATTCTTAAAGTACAGCCTGAACATCCTGGTAAAGCAATACCCGAATTTCAAATACCAGCACTCCATTAGTTCAGTCGATTTGATACTTTGGTCAAATAGCAGTAATAAACCCAGTCTGTTATTAACAGTTTTCAGGTACTGGTTCTTAATGACTAAACAAATCACTGTGAATCCTACTGCTGTCAGACAGAGGCTGTTCTGATCGTGGGCTTACACTGGTGTATTAACTGCACTCAGCAAGGAGATGATTCAATTTAGATCTGCATCATCATAGCAGTAAGTAGTGGAATCCAGGAGATCATTACTACAATAGGAAAAATACTAAGATGTAGTAATCATTTTTCTTTTCTTTCAGTACAAGGACTAAGCTGGAAAGTCCATTTCTGTATCACAAGAGATTAACTGCAATAGTATTTTCTTTCCATTGTTTCAAAAGATTAAAAATATAAGTGCTGCCATTCTCTCTTAAATCTCTTTATGTCCCACAGTAATAGCCACTCTCTGAACTCTTGCTGAAAAAGTGCATTTGACTTTGCTGTGACAAGGAACTTGCTCTGCTCTCGGCTACTCAGAAGCTACTCTGGCATATTTATAAAATGGTATAGAAAGATCTCTAACGATACTTGCCTGGCACAGTGTCTCTGCCTGGGACTGTGGTTTCCAGGTAAAACAGTACTAAAAAGAGCAAACCACTCAGTTATCATTTGATCTGATGTGATTTCAAACTTTAGCTCAACTTCTCTATCAAAGCAGTAATGCTTTGAGGTCTGAAACAGACAGAAGACTGAAACCAGTTGTAGAACAGTTGTTCCAAAACACCATTAAATTCTCATCTGAGAAGGTAGCACCATACATTTATTTTCATTTGGAAAAGCAAGAGAACATTCCTCACCTAGGAATGGACAATAGGTGTACTTTCTGTTGAAGATTAAGACAATTAAAATTCCTATA
The DNA here is from genome assembly GCA_013401135.1 of Cettia cetti. Classification (NCBI taxonomy): domain Eukaryota; kingdom Metazoa; phylum Chordata; class Aves; order Passeriformes; family Sylviidae; genus Cettia; species Cettia cetti. The sequence continues at coordinate 63,123 of VZUI01045552.1, read as the reverse complement.
GCAGTAACATAAAGGATGGGAAAAAGAGGAATATTTTCACAAAATCTGTGTGCTAAACAAAATGTTGCACAATTCAACTGGCAGAAGTCCCTCCCTCCCACAGTGGGTCTGAAACACCAAAACAAATACCCCTTAATGTGCAAACCTCTACTAAGAACAGTGCTGCGAGTGTGACAAGAGTTTCTGCTGGGCATCCTGCCACCAGTAGTCAGGAAAACGTAAATACAATTGTCTTCACTGACCACTGCTGGGAGAATTGGCCTGAAATAACCATTTATATATTACAGGTTTTTTGTATACTAAATAGAAAGCATAAAAATTTATAGAGGGCCTTAAGTCACTGGACTATTTGTGAATTCAATGCAGAAAAACTGTTTTAAATAACATTTTGAAAACAACTTTGTCCCTTGACATTTTTGTAAGAAAATAAAAACATAATCAAGAATTCATGTGGATGCTTCCAAGGCAAAATTCAGATGCAGAACAAAACTGAAAATAGATATTATACTGCTGAGAGAAGGGATTGCAAGAGCTTGACCCATCAAGAAGGTCATGAGTGATGTGACTCTTGCATCACTCCTGGAACAAGGACCATGAGCTGAATTCTGACTATCTTGTCTTTAGAATGGGTCTGGGTAAGGAACTACAGCTTCTTTATGTGTTCACAGCATCTTTCCCCACCAAGCAAGCTAGCCAGCCCTGCAGTCTTTTTCTTTTCCAATTTTACCTCTTGAGATGATAAAACCTAACGCTCAGCACTACCCACAGGGCCAACATTTCTTCTCCCAATGGAGGATCTATCTGGAGGTTTTTTCTTCTCTTGTGACATCAGTTCCAGATCCCTGCTCCTTTATCCCTACTTTATAGCCTTGCTGGGGAAGGACTACCTTTTCTGTGGAACAGACAGCAGGCATCGTCCTAGCTGACAGAGCTGCACAAAAATATTTCTGCACTTCTCTGAGAGCAAAACTTCATGGCTGTTCTTCCAGAGTACGATTATAACACCTACCTTATCAAGAGAGTATCTTTTATCAAAGCTCATTGCTATGTATTGGCAGAACTAGACAACTCCTAAGAACAAATTTAAACACACCGGTTTCTTTTAGGACTCAGCTTGCAGTGGTGGACTTCTCTTTTTGCTCAGGCTGATCCACAAAATAAGCAGTGCTTAGGCACTTTACTGACTACTGTCATTAAGCCAAATTCTAGTCTTGCCACTAGTTTTTAGACCAGTTATGCCTTAATCTACACTGTCAACATTTGGTTTTACTGGCAATCAGAAGGGTACAGCACACACAGCAAAGCAAAGTTGCTCTTTGGAAACCCAGAAGGCCTAGATTTCAGTGCGAAAGGTTATGAAACATAATGCAATAAAATAACCTAAAAACATTACTAAGTAAACTATGCAATTCCCTTCTTTCACAACACTTAAGAAAAATAGCCCCAAACTCCCAAACACACTGGGTAGTTTTCTAGGGACTACTTGATGTAAAATCTTTCATACCCAACTGCATTAAAACATAATTTTCAAAGCAACTGTAATTGTCTTGTTCCAAGACAAGTCTTTCAACTCTGGGCTGTCCCTGAGAACCCAGGTACTGTTTTTATTAATTGCACTCTTGCTCTTTCACTCATTTATTTCTTTTACTCTTCAGAATGGGGGAGGCAGTGGATCTGCCAAGTTCTTTACAGACCTGTTGCTAAGTGACAGCCACACAGTCCTGGGGAAAAAATGGTTGTTCACTTGCATGGTCAAGAGATAAATAACAAGTTTCGTCCAAGTATATTTCAACAACAAGTCTCCTTTCATCTCTACAAATGAAGCAACCTCAGCTTTACACCACCCTGCTTTCATAGGAGCTAGTTCCAACTGCTGGCTTCAGACACAATTTTATGGGCCTTCTACAACTTACTTTTAAAGACTACAGGAAAAAAGAAAAGGCTTACAGTGAATCGCAAATCACAGAAACGGTCTGTTGCCCTCGCTGTCTCCTGCACGCACAAACACGTCAGCCCCGACTCTCAGTCCCAGCGCTCCCGAGCTGGAGCCGGTGCGGAGCCTCGGGAACCTGCATTCACCTGCGCCCTGCAGTACTCGCAGTCCCCTCAGAGAACACCCACACCCAGCCAGTCCGTATGGGCTGCTCAAATCCTGCAGGCAGACATATTGCAGCCTCTACAAGAAGTGACAGTCCTAAAAGAATAAGGAGCCCCGCTTCCAGACAAACGTTTATTTTTACTACTCTCGGAAGCCTCTGCTTACGGTCTAAAATACATCATTTGGCTTTTTTTAATTAAGTCGTTCGCACGAGGCAGGTAACTTTTACACCACGGGTTCTTCATCCCAAAGTGAAACACACGGAAAACGCGTCCTGCTGTTTTTTGCCTTGTGCTTTTCGCAGTCTCCCTCGATTATCCTCCCCTGCTCGGCGACCCGCGGTGGGAACGACGAGCACGGAGCCCGTCCGCGCGTGGAACGGCAGGGCCGTGGGGGCCCGCGGCTCCACACCCCCGCCGGGCTCCTTCCAGCCCCACACCGTCATTCCATAGCGGATTCCATGGAAATACAGCCCCGCTGCCACCATTTCGCGGGGCGCGGGTGGATCTCCCGGCTTCACCCGAGGCACAGCAAGAAGCAGCTGAACTGACTCTCGCTTTCCCTAAGAGGAGGGGACCGGCATCCCTCCGTCCCACGGCGCGCCCGGCCGGCTCGGGCCCCCCCACCGCCGCCGGGTGTCACCGCGCCGCGACACAGCCCCCCGCGCCCCCTCCTTCCCGCAGGGCGGGCGGACCACGGCGGTGACTTACGGCGCGGGCAAGATGTCTCCGGTCGGCCGGCGGCGGCCCCGCTCCCGTCCCAGCTGCCGTCCCCGCTGCCGCTCCCGCCGCTCCGCTCCGCCCGCGGGGCCACCGGGATCGGCTGGACGGGCTGGCGGAGCTCCCACAATGCCCCGCGCGGCCGCGCGTCACATCCAGCGCCCGCCCCTCGCGGCGGGGCCGCCTCACCATCCCGCACGATGCTCCCTCACGGCTCCCTCGCCGTCCCCCCGCCGCCTACTCACAATCCTTCACGATCCACTCACGGATCCTCTAACGATCTCTCACGGCTGGGCCAGCGGTGCCGCGATCCCGGAGGTTCCCAGGGGCCCTCCTGCCTCTCCTCCCGCCCGCACGGGCCCCAGGCGGCAGCTGGCCCGGCCCGGCTGTTGAAAAGCCCGGTCCCTGCGTGGGGCTGGGCTTTGGCACCGCGGCCTCCGCAGCTGCTGCCGGCCCAGCCATTGTGTACAAATGTGATCGCTCCTAAATTTTCAGGACGGGGAGGTCAGAGCGAGGGGTTCGTGCTGTGCTTCTCCGAAGAATGAAGTTCATGGAGGGAAGAGAATGAGCAGCTGGATTGTTAAGTGAGGGGCACGCACTTTCTTCCTCGTGCTATACAAAAATGGCTCAGTGCCATTTTACCAAGGCCCCAGATGGAGTGTTTGGAGGTTTTTTTGTGCATGGGCCACACCGATGTCCTTGAGCTCACCTTGCCAGGTTGGTAGCGCTGGCTTGCCGCTGCCCCTTGCCCCCACGCCCTGTGCCAGACCGAGGGTTCAGTGCCTTTAGCACCTCTCCCCTCCTGCCTCCCCCAGTTGCCTCGCCCACCGCCTGCCAGTGGAAAAGAGGAGCAGATCTTGGCTGCAGGACAGACGAGTCACAACAGACTGCCACTGTGTTTACAATGGTGGGACTAAAAGCATCTGGAGTTTTGAGTCCTGGAAGATTCCTGGCTTGCTAATGCTCCCAGACTCTCGTGCCACTGCCATTTGAATGGAGCATCCTATGTCTTCAGTACCCAAAGAAGAATGCCAGCCCATAGAATGTGCTTCACTATCCCTTGCTGTTCTTTCATGGGTAGAAATGTACCAGATGACAATTGGCATAATACCATTGCTACTAGATGACAAAGAATTTTTCTCCTGCTTCTTTCATCAACCACTCTGAGCTCCAGCTCTCCTTATTTTGCTGAATATCAGCATATCATCACAGGGCCTTTGTCATACAAAATAGAAAGCAGAAAGGAAGAAAGGGGTTTAAAAGAAAAAGAAAATATGGGGGAGTGGGGACTGCCTATGTAAAACGTGTGGCTGGTCTGAGAAATACCCCTTCAAAAAGTGTTTCAGGCATTATAATTGTGGTGCTCTCATCCATCTAAATTGCCAGACCTGGTCTGGTTTTTAACATAGCTAAACTCAGTGTCTCCCATGAGACACGTCTCATTACTTCTCAGTGCACCCCACAGTCAAACGCAGCCTAGTCCTGACTGCGCTCCTGAGTGCTAATTGCAGCCTGCCTGCCGTGCTGTGGGGCAGTTATGCCTAACAAAGGCTCCCTGCTGGGTGAGTACCCTCTAGTCCCCGATTGCCCTTAACCCAGGGATACGGATACAGTCCTTACTAGGCCATCTGCCACGGCTCTTGTGCAGCTGAGGACACGCTCTGCTTTCCCTGTGTTCCTGTCCACACGCATCACCTCCTTCCCACCTCCTCCTCCTCTTCCTCCTTCACGTTGCCCCACTCCCTTTTTCCTTGCTGGTAGTGCTGCCCCCGCAGGAACCTTTTCTGTATGCTGTGCACAGTACCCAACAGAACTGGTCCTCTAGTGCTTGGCTCTTCACGCTCTGTTTTCTTGTCACCCACACAAGCTTTACTTAAATAAAACAAATCCAACAAAACAAAAACCAAACCCAAACCTCAAAACCAATCCTCCCCCACATATCATCTCTGCTGATATGAGCTGCAAAGGCCCCTGTAAAATCAAAGAATGCACAACGTTGTCTAATGGGATTGATGGAAGGCTGCAAGGGGTGGGAGTTGTGGGTTGTAAGTAGATGATCTTTAATGTTCCTCACAACCCAAGGGTTGCTTTCTGTGCTCTTCTACTATCACTGTTCATTTTATCTGGTTCGAAGGGGAGTCTGTGGATTTTATGCTTTTGAACAAGGCCTCCAAAACTTTTAACTTTCAAATCCTTCTCAGTTGGTGAGGATTTCTGGAGTGGAGTTTGCAGAGGACCTGAATAATTTGTCCATGGAATAGGATGCTAGCATGAAGACTGCAGTTGATAATGTGTATTAGCATTGACTGGCTCACCTCCCACCAAAACACAGATTTATCATATTGAACATCTGCTGGCTCTACAAAGAGTGCCCATTTTGAAAGCACACAATGTGTCATGAATGTCTAGGAGTTTCTACAAAAGCCTATGAAACTACACTATGTGAACTACCTCACTAAAATAAACCTTGGCATAGATTTTGTTCTCTTTGGCAGTTGTGATGTATTTATTTATATATAGAATGATAAAAAGCACCTTTCCAGGGTTCCACAGTCTTTATTTCTAATATAAGCAGTTCATATTCTTACATTTATTTACTCTAATTTTATTTTGACACTCTGATTCTATAATCAATTCTAACAACCTCAAGGGACTATTTGCAGAAGAAAGTTCTGAGTGATTGAGAATATAAACACTTAACTTGTTTATGCAGCAGAGGTGGTGGAGAAGGAAATATCACCTGGGAGGGGGCAGGGCTGTGTGTAGGGCTGTGGCTGGGGGTAATCCTCTTAAACTTAGATAAGCATTTTCACCTTGGGATATCTATCCTAATTCTAAATGTGTCCCCTCTTTTGTTACTGGTATTTGTTTGCAGTTGTGTGTTCATTGGCTACTGAGAATGCACGTCCTAGGTTACTGCAGGTTGCTGAAATGCTCCTTCAGGATGTTGTGTGCCTAACCACCAGATCCCTGCTGTTTTCCTTCAACCTTCACATGGTCAAAAGGAAATGCAGATTCCTCAGACATGATCTGCTTCTCAGAAGGGGTTATCTGAACCTCCTTTGGCTGCTCAGCCTCCTCTCTCTTTGCAGACCATGTGACTAATCCCGGATTCTTAACTTCAGGTTGCAGTGACACAGATAAATACACCTATGCTGTGCATCATGCTAGTGACATTCTTGCCTGCACCATCAGTGGGACACAGTGACCTCACACCAAATCCACTCAGTGCTCACCATGCTCCTGCTGTGTCCCACAGCCCTACTGCCTGTCCCAGGGAGCATTAGCTGTGACCTGCAGAGGGCTGGCCCTGGCCTTCCAGCAGGTTGCTGTAATCCTCCCGAGGGATAACGCACCCAGGATTGAATGTGTGTGGGGCCAGGCCTTTGCTTTCACATCACTTCACTCTATTTTCCAGCCACTCTGAAGATACTCAGCTTCCCTGTTATTCAAAATGAGCCCATCATGATCAGGAAGTTCTGCAGCTAAAGTTTCCCACAAACTAGTGCTGGAAGCAGTGTGTTTGGTTCAGGGTCAGAGCCATTGATCTTAATGATCCCTTTTTATCTCCATTATCTAGATCACCAGAGAATTGCAGTTTGGTTTCAGCACAGTTCAAAACCTGACAGCTGACTGTTGAACTGAGCTGCTGTTTTACACTCAGCCTTTCTTTATCTGCCAGAGGTGAACAGGATTAATTCCATTTTCAAACAGTCAATCTTTGCTTTGACATCCAAGCCATGACAATTGGGATATCCTTCCTCTTTAGAACGTTTCCTCCTGCCTCGACATTGTCGTGGCACTGGTGACTATTAATTGCCAGGCATGTTGTTCTGTAGCTGAAGTGCCGACTGGTGCTGATCTATTACGGTGAGATTAATGCTTCCAGGGCATGAAAAGTGGATAGTGGATGTCTGGGATTTCTTTCTCAGGTTGGTAGACAGATAAGTTAGTACCAATAATTTACTTTGTTCCAAATCTTTCTAGGCAGGCGGTCTCTTATTGTTTTCCCCAAGATGATATTTGTGCAACTTTTTCAAATGTATGCCATTTGTCATTGCTTTCTTCTAGAAAAATGTCAGTTTTGGAAAATTTTTAACAATGTTTACACTCGCTGTCAGAAAATGTTTAATTACTTTCAAAATACTTTAAATAAAATGTCACTTTTTAAAAAAAGAAGGCAAATATTCTAAATTTTTAAACTGGAAAATGAGAGCTACTATGATAACTGCACCTTTTTAACGCAGACTGGGAAGTCATTCATCCAGTTAATGGATGCTGGGACAGAAGAAAAAGGCAAAGTTTGTAAAATCATTATTAATATGTAGATTAGGGATAATATTAACCTGCAATGTAACACATTTCAAAACCCGCTTCTTCTAAATAGAGTCTAAATGCCTTTTGATTTATAAAGCCAATAGCCCAACAGCAGTATGATGCAGGGGCATCAGGAAACATAAATGCCTCTTTCCCAGCAGTATGGAAGGAGTGTGCTTTGAAAGCAACCTGGTGCACCCTGGAACACCCAGGGAACTTGTCTCTTCCTTCTGTGGTCACAGCTGCTCCCAACATAACCTGACTCCCACGTTGTCCTTTGAGCAGATCAATTCATTCCTCTCTGGTATTCAAAACAGCCTCTTGCTTTGCTACATTTTTAATGTCAAGTGGCAGGGGAAAGTTCTGCATTACTTCGCAAAGAAAATATTAAATCCAAGAGCTATGATTTATATTATTAAGTCAAATAATTCAAAATTATTTCACATGATGATCAGCTCAATGGTTCCTGGTAGCTGGTGTAAAGCTTGGCAGAGAGTAATGTAGTAATAATTCACATTTCTTATATTTAGTTATTAGGTCCCGTTGCTCCACTACATTAATTTTCCATGTAAGCAATAGCTGTACTTGCCAGAGGGATTTTATATAATTGCAGATGGTAGTAGACATAGTTGGTAATTGCAGAAATGCAGAGGGAGATGTCCAGGAGATGATCTTCTGTTAAGATGTGGCCGTTGCTATGGAATACTTTCCTGGCTGCTGTTCTGCATGGGATTGCTATGATGCATCATTTCATATAAGAGGTTATTTTTAAAGCAGACCCATTTCTTTGCCTGCAAAAGCAAAATCAGATCACCTCTCTGAGGAATATTAATTAAAAAAGCTCCTGTGCTGGACAGCAGACACTATATAGAATATGGTTCATGAAGGAGGCAAGAGAATTAGAGTCCAGCATGGTACCAGGCAGCAGTGAAGTCAGGCGCTTTCACATCCATCTCGTGAGACAAACCCTACTCCTCAAATTAAACAAAACTCCTCCTGCAGATGTGAAGATCTTTGGCTGTCATAGCAAACCACAGGTTACCAGAGGGTGATGTCATCAGTTTAACCTGAGCTTCATCAATTCATTATATCACAGACAGCCCATCATTCCTTCTGTTTATTTTGTAGTATGTTCTCTGTGTGGAGGTACAGAATGAGGAAGTGATGGTACCAGTTATTTGTGATGGACACAGATGTTCATGTCAAAAGTGCCAGGTGATGTGGTCAGCCTGGCTTTTGCTGGAGGATCCAAAGAGTGCTGGGAATGCAGCATCTGCTTGATTGCTTTGTAAGAGCAGTTTCCATCTCCATCCCCTTTAGGAGTCATAGCATCACAGAATGGTTTGGATTGGAAGGAAGCTGAAAGCTCATCTCGTTCCAACCCTCTGTCATGGGTAGGGAGACATGCCACTAGGATCAGGTTGCTCAAAATCCCATTCAGCCTGGATGAACACTTCCGTGGATGGGGGCAATCCCAGCTTCTCTGGGGAACCTGTGCCATGGCCTCACCACCCTAAAAGGGAAAAATTTCCTTTTAGCATCCAACCTAAGTCTCTTTTAGTTTAAAATCATTCTCCCTTGTCCTTTCACTAGGGATAGGACATCTGCCTTTGCAATAAGTTTCTATCCATTTTTTATAAGCTCCCTTTAAGTACTGGGAATCCACACTATGGTGTCCCTGGAGCCTTCTCTTCTCCAGGTTAAACAGCCCCAGCTCTCTCAGGCTGACTCTGTAGCAGAGATGCTCCAGCCTTCTGAGCATCCTCATGGGCTCCTTTGGACAGGTTAAGAAAACAGTCAGGAATTCAGTAATGCTGGCTCAAAAAAGCCATATGGCAGGACAATGGAAAATTTTAATTCAGTCCTAGACATGACTGACATTCTGGTGAATGCTTTGCTCATCTTAAAAAACTACATGTTGGGAAGTGTCTGTGCCGTGACTGGAGCACGTGAAGTTTTTCCCATGACATGGACAGAAAAACTTTAAAATAAGGAAGAAACAAAGCAACATCTCCCTCTATGGGAATCACCTGTACTGCAGCCCCAGGCTCTGGGCAGCTGAAATCTCCTGCAGTGCTGCCTTACCTGTCTGGCCAGGCCTCTGCTGCTCCTGCTGATTCCAGACGGGCTGGGTGGGCTGATGGGATGCAGATGCTGAGGGTATGAACCATAACTAATTATTTCTAACTAAAGTCTTGGTTTCTTGACAGCTACTCAGAACCTGTGCTTTTAAAGAGTTTACACATGTTCATGAGAAACCCTATGATTATTGATGGGTTTTGTTGTTTGTTTGGTTGGTTTTTTTCCCTAATAGGCTTTGCACTATGGTTGTCCTCACATGTGCTACTTTTGAAGGGGTAAGCAGCATCAAGCTAACAGGGCATTACTAGCTGAACAGGTCCATCCTTCTGTCATGTTTAGATTCTGTCACTAGGCACAATAAGAATCAGCAGGTGCCTGTAACAATTCTTTTGTGTGTGTGTTTACATAAAGCCCTACAATTTATGTCTGGATATGTTATTCTTTTCTAGCTGCTTCTTGCTAATTCATCTAATGACATTTTTATCCATTAAAAATGGCTTATGGGAAGCACTGGAATGAGTATCAGTGAGAAATGGGCCAGGCTATTTGTTTGGAAGTGCTTAGAGGGTCATTCTGAAGCTTGTGGATTAACCAGGCAAGCAGAATTAGTCTCAAGTGTCAGTTGACCTGTCCCACAAATTGATTGAGCTACGGAGAGTAAAGCATTCTCTGGGTGATAGTTGTGGTGAATACTTTCTAAACAATTCATGCAATATAAATACAGTCACATAAACTGTTTATTGGATAATAAATTAATATGAAATATGAATATGAAACAAAATGAATATCTTTTTATGCACTGTTTGGAAAAGAGAATAATCAGTGTTTGATGACTTCCTGATTGTACTGATTATTGTCAATAGCCCTCATAGCTGGAAATATGCCTCTTAAATTAATTTTTGATTTCCCTATATGCCATGCCTTGAATTCTCAGAGAGTTTTGTCTCATTAGTATAATAATATTTTTCTAAAGCCTGGCTGGTTTTAAGAAAATAGAAGGTACATGATTTTGTGCTAAATTTCCCTTATCACACATGGAAAAATTTACTAATGCCCAACATTTTTCCTGAAAGCACCTCATGGTCTTAAACTACTCTATAGATTCTTTTTCCACTTAAGTTGATCTTTAGGTACTAAAATAAAAAAGACAAACAAAATCCTGATTTTCTTTCAATGTATGGTTGGTTTTAGGCCTATAGGAGTCCCAATGGAATTAAATGTGAACCCTCTGCACAAATCCCTCATTGTCATGTGTGTGCATTGTATTCCTTGTGTGTATGTATGTGTAGCCAGTGTTCTACAGTTACTTGAAATGTATCCCTGGAAACTGGATATGGGAAACAAAACATCTGGTCACTCAAACCCCTATTTCTACCCTTCTTCATGAAATACATTCTTTTTTTTTTTTTTTACTGAAAGGACATTTATTTCTTCTCCTTAGACCCATTTGTCTTTCAGAGTATTTCAGGGTTGTTTCTTCCAACATGTTCAAATGTGATTAGTGATTTTGCAAATCAGATCTTTTAGACATGTTTCTATTAAACAGAGCTATAGAGATCATTAATCACTTTAGGAAGTCTTGCCTGGTATTTTTCTTAATGGGATGTATCATAGATCTTTCTTAAGCCCCTTAGCACTGCTGGAAGGGGAGCATCCTTAAGCCCCTTTGCCATCTGTATGTGCAGACATGATGCCATTAAGGAGCTCAGCCAGCAGGTGGAGTTTAAATTGCATTTAAACAGCAGTTTTAGACTTAGATTTATCTGAAACTGTGCTACTGGGAATGCCTCTTATGGACACTTCTGGAAGAGCATTGGGTCGATAAAGTTTTGTCGCCTGTCAGACTGTTAATATGTAGACCACATTGCTGCTGCAAAGGTGGCATGGGCAGTTTATTAACTTGCTTGCCTCAAATTTGGAGTAATATGGAGGAGTGCTAAATAATTGTCATTATGTGTAAATAAAAAGAAAAAAGTCATCTGTCATTTTTATGTGTACCCGAAAAGACATGAGGAGACGAGGAGCACTTAGATGAACTAAATTCCCAATTCAAACTGGATTTTTTGCCTTAATGGCAAAAAGTAGGATTAGGATAAGATCAGTGTAGGATTTGATGGCAGTGCTTCACTAGAAGCTGCATTAAGCACTGAAAGATTTGGAAGGGTCAAGAAGTATCTGACAAAAAACAACACTGCACTGGTAGCAATGGGAGGTAGATGAGAGGAAGTTTATTGCATCTGTCACTGAGCTTTATTATGAACCTAATGCTGAACAACAGCCAAAGCAAGAGAGACTGGAGCTGGCCAACCCTTCCGAGCAGGATATGCCTATGGCTGGCATCTGCCTGGGAATGCAGCCAGGCTCCAAGGCTTACACCTCAATCTTAGAGATGAACTGTGTGGTCTGGCAGCACTTTATCTTGCACTGTGAGTTCTGGTTTGAGGTTAAAGACAGGAACTCCTTAGTAAATACTGCTATGATAAGCTACTCTGTTTTGGAGGCAGCTTTTGCTGTTATCCAGGAATCAGTGTAAGAGGTGTGTAAGACTGTGAAGAAAAACAATGATGGTTAATAGAGTTGTAAGCGGTACTGGCATCCAGGGAAGACCTTATGTCACAATTTTTAGGAAAAAAAATTGTTACACTGTGCTGTGGTGATTTAAAGGTGAAATGTTGTAATCTTTTGGCCAGGAATGATTTTCAGAGCTTCCCATAAATGGAGTCTATAAAATCTAGAGTCCTACTGGACACAAATCAGGCAGGAACATGCAAAGAGGAAAAGGAAAGCAAACCAGATGGGCAGAACAGGGACTGCCAGGTTACCTTGACTTCCTCTGAGCTATGCAGGAGAAGAAAGAGAATTGGCAGCCATTGAAATCACATGGTGACACAACTCGACTTCTGCAGAGACAATGTGAATTACAGGCAAAACACTAAAGCACATTATACAGACTGAAATTTCAGTTGTAGAGCCTACAGAAAAACTGCTGCTTTCATCTAAATCTGTTCTGTCCTGAACTAGTGACACCAAACCTGTGACTCAAAGGACTCACAGGAGAGGTGCAAAGCACCGCAAAAATCATGTTCAAAACAGGTGACACAGGCTGGAAAAACCTTCTAGAAAATGTCCAGGCATTTGAAAGCATTGAAACGTGCTTGTATTCTCAAGTCAGTCAGCAGAACACCTTAGGAGAGAGAAGGGAGTAACAGGAGCTGTGAAACGAGCATCTCAGCACCCATAACGGATGCAGCACTAGGGAGCAGAGGACAAACTGCACTAGACCAAAGTAGCATTAAACAAAGCCAGAGCCAGAATTTACTACCAAATACCCTGAGTTCAGTGAATACATTTCACCTGGCAAAAAGAAGAATTTTCTTCTTACTAAGTGCCAAAAAAAGGAAAGTTGGCAACCGATGCTGGAGAAGGAGAGCAGCTGTGGCCGCGGGGGCTGTCATAAATAACACCAGGAGGCGTTCCAGGGGGCAGGCCATCCCTGCCTGGGTGGGCTCAGACAGGCAGCCCTGCCTTATTCCTGCTGTCTCGCCAACTGCAAAAATTAACAGCGTTTTGCTTGCCACCTTAGAAAACCTCAGCAATGCAAAGGCCTTGATGATGTGCTTTCTGCCATAGCAGAAGGCTGACTCTGCTGATCTAAGGATATGTTCCAGTGCTGGGTCTCGTGTTTCAGTTTCACATCATCACCCTCTCATGGCTCACCAGGAGGCAATGCTGAATCAGCAGTTCACTCCACAAAGACTTTTTAAAGAAAGCTACAAAAAGCAAAGAAAATACATGGCATTCCACTCTTGAAACGCTGCACTATAAACAGGCTTTCCAGCCTCCTGGTGCAATGCTTCATGACTGATGTCAGCATACTTGTGTACTTTGGTGCTTACAGTCCCAACATCATGTTAGCTGCCAGGATGGGAGTTAGAGACATGAGGGGGGAAAAAAAAAAAGTGCAAAGAATGAAGACCGAGCTACTGGCAAGCTATAAACCTCCATAAACTGGAAGTGGAAAATTCTGGCAAGATCAGGCTATTTCTTTTTTAATTAAATAAACTCTTTTCATATTTCTGTTGGACTCAATGATCTTAATGGTCTTTTCCAACCTAAACCATTCTATGATTCTATATTAATTTCTTTCCTCAGTTTCTAAGCAAAATCTAGCTGCCAATGTATAGGGTATGAGGTCAATGGGATGCCCTTGAAATCAGATGGGATTCCACAAGTAATATGCTGCTTGGATTCCCACACATTAACTGCAGTGTTTCCAGCACAATGATTTTTATTTCAGACATCAAAAGAAATGAACAAGCATTAAAAAAAAAAAAAAAAAAAAAAAAAAGAGGAGAAGAAGGAAAGGATTCTAAGTCAAGGACAGTGAATTGCTGTACAAAATAAAAGAGGTGATGGTGAGGTAACACATGATTTCACCTTTTGAGTTCCATCTGAACCTCAATCAATCAATTCTGCAATGAGCTCCAGTTTTACTTGGATTTGCTGTGTATTCTGTGTGATCTTGTCCTTTACTGCCAACACACAGCCGCTGGGAGAATAATTGCTGTTAGAGTATTGCAAAACTAACTCTATTGTAATGTCTTTCAGTGAGGGTCAAACAAAGTTTGGTGATTTGACATTTGCCAGGTTGAGGCTTGTTTGGACAGTCACCTCAAGACTGTCACAGAGACTGCTAGAGGAGGCAAGTGTTGTTTTATGTACGTGCCAAAAAAATGGCAAATTGCAGAGAGGCTGGGGAGAGCAAGCCTTCACTTCATTAGTCAGTAAATTACGACAGATGGTTTTAAAATGACTTCATCAGCAGCGAGGCTTTGTTTTCTGCAGAGATCCTTGCCATCACCTCAATCCAAAGACAAAGCAGTGAGAGGGGGTTTTATTATTATCACGTCTTTGCTAACTTCTAGCAGTCAGAGGGAATAAGGAGGGAGGACTCTAAGCAGGAGAAATGGTCGTGAAAGAGGATTATAGGAGCTCATCCCTTTGGTTTGTAGGAAACTCAGTATTTTTTGTTAAAAACCATTGTTTCTGTGCAGTAGCTCCTGCTCTTACATCGTGTAGCTTTAAGCGTTCAGGATACCTATGGTAGCTCGTCACCAAGGTCTATTGCATTTTTCAGGTTATTCTCTTCAGGCTGCAATGTTCCCCCTCCTGCTGCAAAGAGCAGCCTTGTTCCTGTGGCTGTGCCATGCCCCTGTGCAGCTCCCCTGCAGATGGCTGCGCTGGAGGTTGCTGTGATACACACACAGCTCTGCTTTGCCACACTCCTTTCTTTAAATCTGGGAAACAGCTCCACAGCTGTGAAAGCAGTTGTTCAGAAGGCAAAGGGCACCCCAGTTTTGCTCTCTGACTGACATAATTGCTGAATTAAAAGGAGGAGGTTATGGTCAGTTTGCAGTGTGTAAGAATTGCTATTGACTGTTTTGAGAAGGGGATTATAGCAAGGGAAGCCAAGGGACAGAACACTGCAGCTGGAATAAGCAGGTTTGATCCACTGAGGCTGCAAGAGGGCTCATCAGAAAAGAGTTTGGTGATTTTATCAAATAAAGACCTCTGTCAGATATGCATTCTAAAGATGTGTGTCTCTCATTAGGCAGTACTTGCGGTGTATCACTTGAAGTATTTATTATTTTGTCTTAAAATGCTGTTTGTCAGTGCTCCAGGTTGTGTAAAACATACTGAAGGAGCTCATTCTCCGTGGCTCCTGGACTCCATTATGCAGACAGTGTTAGCTGGGCTAAATCTATTTCTCCAGAAGGCATACAGGAAACATGGAACTATATTAAAATAGTTAAGTGTGCAACCCCAATATCTCTGTTTTAGTTATCTGAGAAGCTTTCATCTATAAAAGAAGAATTAATGTAATTAAACAAAAATTCAGTGTTAAGATAATAGAGAAACTGCAGGGAATGTAGCAGAATGTGGAGGCAACCTCTGCATAGGGCAGTGATGTAGTGTGATTGTGTCTAGGACTTAATCTGTACTTTCAAGAAGAAATAAATCCTGAATGTAGCTACAGAGCTGCCAGGGAAATGGAAATGAAGGGATGTTGGAACAGTTTCTGCAGGGTCTGGCAAGAAATAGTAAGAGGGTTAGGGAAATTATGAATATATTAAATATTTTATTGCAAGTGTAAGGGTGGATGAGGGGTAGAGTGGCATGACAGAAGGTCATGTCCCATGCACAGCCAACATGCTAGGAGGTCCCTGGTTTGATCAAGAGCTTAAAATACTTGAGACCCACTCAACTCTTTCTCTTTTTCAGTCCAGAGAGGAGGTTTCAAGTTTCATCCATTTCATGGTTTAGTTGATGCCCATATATGAAATTATTAGGAATATGAGCTGATGCTGTCCACATCCAGCTGGTGAGTAACAGAGCTGGGATTTTTATTTCTGGGAAGCATCAGCCTTTCCTTATGAGCCAACTCAATTCCAGCCTGTGCATCTAAAGTTTTCATCAAAGAGGTCTGGATAGGAGATAGAGCTGGTGCCAGAGACACGTGTTATGGTTTCAGGCAGCTGATAGCAAGATAATGAATGTGCAGCAAAGATTTTCAGATAGGTGTCAGGAAAATACAGGGGCAAACTGGTTTGTTAAAGAAATAGAATTAGTCCAAGTCTTCTTCTCATACTTTCACAAGCACTAGATTTCAGAATCAGAGTCTTTCTCTTGTGGCAGGAGGGAAAGCAGACTTCATTTTCCTAATGAGAGAGTGAATCTGAGACATGTTGCAGTTCCACCTTTCAGGAAGCAATGGTTTCAGGATACATCCTTTTTAATCATTGTGGCTTGACAGCCACACATCATTGTGGTTTATTTACAGTTTAGGCTCAGGAAGACTAAAATAAACCAAAATAATTCAGACCAAATTTGTCCCTCCAAAGAGACAATTAAAAAACTTGAACCCAAAACATGCCAAGGTTTATGTTAAATATTGGAAACAAGTGAGAAGCAAACCAGAACAACATGAACATTCTACATGTCTCCAATTGGATGCTAACAAACCTTAGTGACTGGCCAGATGTGCTGACTGAGAGGTGGATCTCCTCAGCTGGACTCAAAGTCTAAAGCTCTAGGACAAATGGCAATGAAAACAACTTATTTTGGTGTGGTAGCATTTCCACGCTGACAGCAAAGAGAATGTACAGTGAAGGGTAAAGAAGTTTTAAATTGTATTTGATTAAACTGGCTTCAAAAATATAAATAAGCAATTATACTGATTGGAAATATATGGCACCAAGTTGTCCATTTGGGGTAAACTGGCACACCTTCACACAAATGATAGTTCTGTGCCCTTTGACACCAGGAGATAATGTGCCCACGGTATTTAACCCCAGTGGCACTTTGAAGGTTGCAAAGCAGCCCTGTTAAGCAGTCTAACCTATCTCCAAATTCTCCTCCCATCATCCTTTCCCTGGTGTGACTCTGAACACTGCATGTTTGGTCCTGCTCACCCTGCTGCCTCTTGTGTGGTGTGAAGGCACCAGCACTGCTGTACGTTCCCTAGCAGGCATTGCTCCTGTGAGAAGAAAATTACAGCTCTGACTTTTATTATCACTTTACCACCACGTCTTTTTCTATGATTCATATTGCTTTAAGAGATTAGTTTTCTTTACCATTTAACCTTTCTCAATATTGCTGCCTGAACCAAATTTATGTCTTGGATAAAGCTATGTCCTCCTTTTATTGAATCCAGGTACTTTTCATAATGAAACTAAGGTCATGTGATCTTTGATTGTGGTACTTTAAATTCTTTATTGAAAATGTGTATTATATATTTTTATGACATTAATTAAATGTTGCAAAATAAATGACAGCATAAAATAATTAATGTCCATTTGGCTCATTATCTCTTTGGATTTGATTTGTGTGCAGAGCTGGAAATTCATCTGATCCATATAGATTTAGATGTTTCAGAGCACTGCCTCATGGCAGAATTTAAGACTGAAGAGAGAGGGCTCATTTCATGAGTATGGCACTGTATTTTTTTATTTGCTTGCAAGTTCCTTGGGTAAATTGCTTTCTCATCTATACAGGATGTTATTCCACCTTCATCACCAGAGAGTATCTGAGTGCCTTCCAGCCAAGCATTATGTGATCCAGCTAACATCTGCCATGCTCATTCCCTCTTTCATCCTTACCCCAACGTGTGCATGTTTGGTTGTTGGGTTTAGGGCTACGTGCTGCCATGTGTCAGTGTTACAGAAAATCAGATGTGCATCAAACAGTCTTCTAAATAACTTGCATATTGATCCTGCAAGACCCCTCTGGTTTATGGCCTGAGATTCCAAATACTGCACTGGAGGTATGAAGCTATTATAATCTTGCAAGACAAAAATAATTATAAAATCCATCAGGATTTTATTATCTTTATGTATATTTTTATGTTATTCCAGCATCTTGGAGATCTTTAGCCATGAATTAGAGCATTTGTACAAGAAGCTGCACAGCCTGTACATTCACAATCTAATTATAAGACAACAGATCTTGTTCTTTGATACATTTAACCACCTTAATGTAGAAAAAGGATGCAGTTGCCTATTAAATCCCATAGAACATTTCTAAATGTCAGCAGAACTAGATTTCTGTTAAGTCTTGCAAGCAACTCCTATATGGGTATTATTAATTATATTAATAATAATATTGATTTTATTATTTTTCTAAACAATAATGTGCTATACAAATGCAGAACTATACCCAAAATGTGTTTAAAAACTCTTTCTGGTGCACAGCAGGGAGTTCAGGTGCTGCTCAGATTCTGGTTCAAACCCTGCTTAGGGCTTCCTGAAAGAAACCATCTGATGAGGTATTTCAGGAGAATATGGAAGCACTTGAAAGACAAATCCAGTGTTAGCAGACGGTTGACATTTATTGACTTCCTGCACCATCTAGTGGGGATTAAAATTAATTGCTCTCATTTTATGAAGACTCTAAACTGTTCAGGATGCCCGTGGCTTCCTCTCCCAGGCACTGAGAACAGCGCTGGAGGAGCCAGTTCTGATCATCCTTTGCACAATGGGACCAGGCTTCATTGGGATCAGCAGTGCCACCCAAGGCAGGGAGTAACTGTCTCACCCAGTGACATATAGGGGTCAATCCACCTGAGTTCAGGCCAGGAGGACCACGTGGAAGGGCAGACCTCAAAGAGCATTACTGGTGTTCCACTGAGCTGTGGCCACGAGCAGGACAGTGAGGTCAGGCAGGTGTCCTGGCCATGGGAAGCAGAGAAAATATCTGCACACGGTTCTGCTGGGCTCTTATTGTGGTCAGTGTGTTGAGATGAATTTCTAGAGATCTGACTGTGGTTCCTCCCTCTCTGTCATGACATGGTTGGAATTAAGCTCTGAGACTGTCCTGAGTGAATAGGACTCAGGAGAATCCCTTTTCATCACACATTAAGTTTTAAAGTTCCCCCACAAAGCTCAGAGGAGAAGCCACGATCTGATCCTACACAAGGAAGTAAAATTCATTCCTGTAACTTTAATGTAAGGCATTTCCTTGAATGTGATTTTCCTAATTACCAGTGAAAAAGATGACATTAAGTGATTAGTCTCCTAATTTTCTGTACAGGAAACAGGAGCAACATTTTCTGTTGCTGGGCAACACAGATATGCTTTGAAATTTGGTTGAAGGAGTGAGTGATAAACATTTTTAAATAGACATGATATCCTGACAGAGGCAATCCTGATTGCTATAAACAGGCAGGAGGCTGGAAAATCCCACTTACATAATACAGTTTATGAATTAAAACTACTTAGGCTAACTCCAAGGGAGGAATATAAAGAAAAGCCTGAAGAAGCAGAGAGAGATCTCCTCCCTTGAGAAACAGCTCTAATTGTTTCCATGTGACTGTTTGTTTCTCCTGGTGCAGTCCTTGTTCAGTCCCCCTGTTACCCTTCTCTTCTCACAGACTGTTTGCTGGACATGGTTGTCCACGTGTGTGTGTGTCATTATAGCAGGAAAGGAATCACTCTCTGCTGGGAAATCCATGTGTCTGAGGCTGGAATTTGTGTGTGGAAAATGTTCTTTATTGCAGAATTTCTCCCCTTCCAGACCAGGGCTTACCTGACCTTATTTGTTGAGAAATAGGGACCAAGTGGATTTGAATTGCTGCCTGGGTAGCTTGAAAAGTCTCCCTTTAGCTCTACTTCAACAGGGTCCAAGGAGTTCATTGACCCATGAGGAGCTGGGCTCTACAGAGACATCTGCTCATCTTCCTCCTCCTTGAGAAGGTCCCAGCAGTTTCTATGAGATGTAATGGTGACAGGGACTCTGGGAGCCTTTGCTGGCTGTGGTCAGCTTTTTAGAATGACAGGAACCAGAAAGGGTAAAGACCTGAATGTAGTGTCTGCTTTGTTTTCTCCTGGTGAGTGCAGGATTCCTGTTTTTCAACATGAATTTCACGCTGGCAGAACATCATTCAGTTGTTGCTGTAACATCCCATTCTGTATCCTAGTTTGCAATGACAGAATTTCATATGGCTTTGTTGCAGGTTTTTATCTTTTTCTATTTTTTTTCCTTTTTGGCTTGACACTGACTGTCACTGACACCTACTTTGCTGCTTTGTCTGAGAGTTTGGAAAGATCTGTTGCCTTGCACTGATCTTGATGTGAGAGGCAACTGGTGTGTAAAGTCTCTTACTGTGACCCACTAAAAATACCCATTCCAGCTGCCACACTGTGGCTCTTCAGACACAAATGATGGGACTGCTTTAAAATAGCATTTCCTTTAAAAGCCCACATTGCAACATATCAGAGCAAATACCTTCCTAAAGATGCTACTACATTCACATTGATCACCACAGTATTTTTCAGCTCTAAAGAATTTTAAAGCTGACAGAGAAAGTCTTATTTCTCACCTCCCCCAGAAGGCAAAGAACCTCCTATCTCAGAAGTGCAATGTGACATTTCCTGGTGCTTGGGGTGCTGGAGCAGCAATAGATGTTGTTGAAACTCCTGTCTCATGGGTCCCATCAATAAAACCTGACAACACCTCTGGGAAGGTCTCACTCCTTTGGTATTGGCAGCTGTCTGTTAACACAGCCCCTGCCTGGTGAGCACAGCAAGCTCCTTGGTCTTAATAGTCTTCAAGAGTGTCAGAAGCTGCCTTGCAAAGCATCTTCCTAGGATAAAGAATCCAGTTTTCATAGGCAGTTGTGACTATTCATATTCAAATTCACTGAGAAGGAAAAAGGAATGTCAGCAATTTTGGATGACTCTTACACTGAATTGACTTTTTTCCTTTAAGCTTTTTTTTTTTTTTTTGCAATAAATTTTGCCAAAAACATACTTTAATTGTGTGCATTACTTTGACAGATCTGGCAGAATTGCAAACAGAAATGACTGCAGATGCTGTGCTGAGTATGTAAAAATGGAAATTCCACTAATATCGCTCTTAAAAATCTGGCTTTAAGGACTTGGTTTACTTTTATTTATTTTATTAATTAATCCAGGTGATGAGAGACTGAAAGTGCTGGTTTGAAATGCCCCCTCTTGCCTTTCTCCACTCAACTCTACCCACATGCCTCAGCCCTGATCACTTTTTCTAATTACTGTCTGGCCTTCTTTGAGGAATCATAGAACCACAGAGTGGTTTGGGTTGGAAGGGACCTTAAAGAGCATCCCTTTTCAACCCCTATGCCATGGGCAGGGACATCTTCCACTAGACCTGGTTGCCCAAAGCCCCATCCAGCCTGGCCTTGAACATTTCCAGGGATGAGGCAACCACAGCTTCTCTGTGTGTTTGTGCCAAACTCTCAGATATTTTTGCTGCTAAGACTGCTGACCACAGGGAGAGGTGACCTTTCTCACTTAGTCATGATCCCAGTAAGGACCATAAGCTCTTTCTAACCCCAAAATGAATAAAAAAGATCCCAAACTTGTCTTGTTTATACTTAGTGCTTGAACTTGGGAGTTTTCTTGGCTTTGTTGTTGATTGCTTTCCACAGTAAGACTGTCTGTGTACCTTAATGTAGCTATCCAGCAAATACCTGCAGACATTCCTTTTGTTGCTTCTGATTTTGATTCTGATCACAATCACAGAAAAATAAAAAAAGGTGTTCTGGAACTTAGGAGGGTGTTAATAACTAATGGGACCCTAACAAATTGCCTGAAATACAAAGGTGGGTCAGA
This sequence comes from Cettia cetti, assembly GCA_013401135.1. Taxonomy (NCBI): domain Eukaryota; kingdom Metazoa; phylum Chordata; class Aves; order Passeriformes; family Sylviidae; genus Cettia; species Cettia cetti. The sequence continues at coordinate 41,758 of VZUI01045552.1, read as the reverse complement.
TGAATGGTCTGTATATAAGTAACTCCCGGTGAACCATCAGGTGGGAATTAAAATTTAATTTAGAATGTACTATCACTGCTGCAGTGGTGGTGGTGGTGATTTACTTGATTGACTGCTGGTTTCTTTCACCTTTGCGAGCCTTAGGTTTTTACTATCTGAGGAAATTAAGGCTGAATTGCAGCAGGAAATTCCATGTACCCAGGTGTTTCTGGTTATCCGATGAATAGCTCGGCTGGTGGGGAGGCAAGGATTAGGATGGGATGGTTTGGAATCTAAATGATTCTCATTGCCTAGTACCACACACTGACATTCTGTCAGCTCTGTGTTTGTTCTCAGAAAGGATGGGAAATCCTATTGATCTGGGCAACAGGTCCAGCAAGCAGAGATAACTCCATTGTTCTTTTTCAATACTAAGGGAGGAAAACTGGTTTTATTAGGTTGTCCTGATTTAATTGAATTTAAAAATCACTATTGAATTCTCTTGGATCGTGATTTGAGTTGTCTTAATGATGAAGTGGCCTACTCTACTGCTCCTGTTCTCCAGCCTGCCTTTGTATTATTTTCCTTCCAGATGAAAGCAGGAAGGGCCCAACCTTAGTTCCACTGACTTTCTGGGGATGGATCAGGCTGGAAGGTCTCCAAATGGCTGAGCTGCTCTTTTGTGAGTGAACACATCAAAACAAGTCCTAATTGAGGAACTGATGACCCTTTGCTGAACTGTAGTGGTGGTGATAGGCTTCATAATTCAACTAAGTAGGTGAATAAAGAAAAAAATAGACCTTGATGAAAGTAGTGCTTTCTGACCATAAAATTCATAATGCAATGGACATACCATGCAGTGGCAGGCCAGGTAGATGGACACGGAAAAAACACACTGACTTCCCTTCCTCACCCAGCTTTGGGAATGCACTTCCCCAGTGTTTTGGTGGTGTGATGGAGCTGTTCCTTGAGCCAGTCCTGTGGCAGCTGTGACCTCTGTGCTCTACATGGCACATTGTAAGGGCATGCAAAGGTTCCCCAAACACAAAATTTGCTGTCTGCCCTGGGCTCAGAAGCCTCCAAACTATGAGACTTGATCAAGAAAGCCCTCAGCAAGAGTGGAATATCCAGAAATAAATCTTCTACTGCCTTGATACACTTCTCAAAATGTAATGATGCTCCATTCCCACTTCAGCTACTCACGAGAAATTAGGATATTAAAAGAGACAGAAATGTTCTTTCCTTTGCCCAAAGCTGAGGAACATTTCATGTACTTCAGAGAAGCCAACAGCCAACTCTAGGAGCTGCTGTCATGTGCAAGCTGGCAGCCAGGCTTGAAAAAGGAACAAAGTGAGGGAATAAGAGAATTACTTCCCCAAGCCCCCAAAACTCTAATTCCTGCAGAACCCTGGGCTTGGTTGCATTGTCAAAGCTAAGTGGATGGAAACAACCATTTCCCTTCAGCAGTCATTAAGGAAAATGACTTCAGATTATTCGGGGTTTCAGGTATTGCTGCAGCAGCCTAATGGAGTGATAACCAGTTACATCTCCATGGACTGCACCAGCAGACACAACCCGAGTTTGTAAAACAACAGAGGTATCAGTTCTCCTCCAAACTGCAAATGGAATAGCCCCAAAATAGAGTAAATCTGTGCAAACCATCTTTGGTGCCAAATGGAAATGTAATTTGCAGGCATGTCTCAGCAGAGAAAGTCCTTTCCTACAGCAGAAGAAATTCAAGCAGCCACATGGAAATACTTTAATTTCAGCATTAACCATCAGAGGAGATGGCTGTTGCAGATCATGGAAGCCAGGTAATTTAGTTCTGTACTTTGAATACGTGCAGTGCCAAGAAGTATTAGGAGATGTGGAATGTTTAACACAGCTCTGCACCACCAGTGCTGCAGAGTCAGGGGAGGAACAAGAGCAGAGTTTGTACTGAGCTGATTAATAGCTTCATGGAGCCACAGCACAATATTCCAGCTGAGAGCTGGCTTTGAAAAACCTGAGCTTTGCTGTTACCCTCTTAGTTGTGAGATATAAAATGAGCTTGGATGTTGCCACCTTCCCCATGGTGTGATTCCAAGAGTCAGCAACCTGTGTCTGCCAGGGGGTGAGGCATGGGGCTGATGCACCCAGCCAGTCTTCAGCCCTCCCTTCCTCTCTCCAATTTCCCTACCTCCAAACCTGTGAATTCAAATAGCTCCAGGGTAGGTGGATTTTTCCACCCTGTTCCAGGTCTAATTTCTCTTTCAAACTAGTACCGTATATCTTTCCCCACCTCCCACTTGTCACTTTATGGCTTGCTGGATTTGTTTCCTTTAATGCTTGAAAATATACAGTTAAAATCACTTTAAAATTTACTAATATGCCTTTTTATTTGAAAGGCTTATTTCCCTGAAAGGCTTTCCCAGTCTTATATGAGGGCATGCTCTCTAATATTAAACATTTTTTTGTTAAAAATGGGTGCACATATGTTTGATATTTAACTCGAAACAAATGGTGAGAGTGGAGAACATAAGCAAAATTGCGCTTTAGATAGCTATAAAAGGTCATTTTTGCTTTAAACTACAAAGGATGAATAGGGGCATATGACACACATAATAAAGGCAGAGGTAGGTTTAAAATGCCCTCAGGCTACTCTGAGGTCAGCTGCTAGCATACAAGAAAAGACACATTTTACTCCTCTCTTTTTTTTGCCACCCGAAAGTGTGGAGTAGAAAGCTGGGATCTGTGTGCAAGGAAGCTCACTCAATCTCTATCTTAAAACCCATCACATTTTTCTCTATCATTTTCATAAGGGATACTGAACTCTCAAGGCTAATAATTAAATAATTGACTCCAAACTAACCCCCCTCCTTCCTGGCTGAAAATTGAAGAGCTTGGCTTCTCATGCTGAAGAAACCACTGCTTGTGTTCTGCCATATGATGAGAAATTTCTCATTAGCAGGCATCCAGATGATCAACAAGAATGTGTCTTCCTCTCTGGTGTGAGCTGAAGGGTTTAACTGCAACAGATACTGAAAACAAGCTAAGCTTGCTTTCCCTGCAGTGGTGCCAGTGCATCAGCCCTGGGCTGAGTAACTGGATTTCCTTTGGGTTGTGGATTTAGCTTGTGCTAGGCTTTTTGGTCAGGGCTTGGTTTGAACACTGCCAAGCCCTCCCCATGAATTTTCAAGGGGAAATGAAGCGGGAAATGGGCCATTTCTCATTTAGAGCTGGCACGGGACCAAACCAATGAGAGCAGATGAGATTTCCAATAAAACCTTCCTGAAAGGCAAAGGAAGGTAGAGACAAGATGCTGGTTGTAATCTGGCTCCAGCCATCTGCTCCGGAGGTGCAGGACAGGGGATGACTAGCACCTTGTTGATAAAAGTGACGTGGAAACTTGGGCTCAAATTTGGTCATCAGGTGGCTTTTACATCTGCCAGAACATCTTTTCTACTATTAGAGAGAGATTAGGGAAGAAATATGGAACAAGAAGGTCAAAACCTTACCTGTAGCTCCATCTCTAAGGCTTATTTGAAGCCTTGTATTTATTTCTGTATTGAGCGGGCAAAGTTAGAGTCTTACTGTTTCTTTGCAAAGTAATTCAACTTTTTAGTTGATTTTTTTCCCTTCTTCTTAAAGCACAGGTAGGTAATTTATTTTGGTGAGAGTTGTTTAAAGTTTATTAAATTCTACTGGCAAATCTAAATTTTAGACATGAGATATGCATGCACATTTAAAGCATTTGGAGCAGAAACTCAAGGCATTTTCTGATTATTCCTGAGCTTTGTACTCCAATCTGTAATCACTAGAAAGCAAATTGTCCATAGCTCCATCCCATAATATAGAGGTTATTAATGGGAACCAGGTATCCTCCTTCAAAGGAACAGGACCATCAAGGCTCATATCTGTTTCTCATGTTCTAGAAAACATTTCACAGGTTTAATGATTACTCAACAGGGGGAAAAAAAAATCTGGACAATAAATTCAGGAGCTAGCTCAGTTAGAGGTTCAAACACATTCCCTGGCAGAAATTCCTCTTACTGAAGCCTGATAGTCTGTGCTTTGTCATACCAGGCACACAAGCTTCCAGCTGCCAACACGAGGGCACGCTGGCAAACAGCCGACCCAGCTGCTGTGGTGACAGTGCCATTGTAAACTTTTATTTTTTATGCTCAGCGTGTATTGAGTGATCCCTTTGTTCCATATGGCTTCCATATAGTGACACTGCATCCTGTGTAGGAGAGGTCAAGGAGTGGATTATCAGCAAGTGTTTCAAGTCAAGAATGAAGGGAGCTGGCAGGGCAAATCCGCACAAAGCCTGTTCTGTGCTTCCCATCGGTGTGGTGACCTCTGGGTTTCGGTGTCTGTGTGTTCCCCCCCTGCTCCCTCCCTGTGCTCAGCACAGCACTGGCCAGCGTGTTAGCACAGCATTTCCCTGGAAGGTTTTTAGAGGCAGAAAGAGAACAAAAGCAACCCTGAAAGGCTGGCTGAAATGTTTAGTTCTAAGTGGGGAGGCCAGGAGCAGGGAGGGAGCGGTGCAGGGAAGGATATGCTCCCATCCGCATCCCATCTCCTTCCTCACCCCACCCTGCTGTCGCACTACCCAGCACCCTTGGAGCCAGGCTTTGTGGCTGGGTGTCACATTTGCTCACCTACAGTCAGCTGGGGCCTCCCCAGTTAGCCAGGAGTGATGATAAACGGTGGAAAGTGGCTCGGTACCTTTGGGTGGATCCCATCGGGCCCCACAGACCTGAGTGTGCCTCAGTGGTGTAGGAGGTCACTGCCCATTTCCTGTGTTGGTAGGTATGCAAAATTCATAACTTCATTTAATAACTCCTGACCTGCAGGACCTGAGCAATTGTAAACCTCACAGAATTATTACTGGCCAAGTAAAAATTATATTCCATTTGAACATTCCTCATATAATATCCCCACTGCAGTCAGCACTGAAAGAAAAACAGTGTTGCCATGGCTGTTTCTCTGGTACCTAATGAGTTAGCTTTGGCTGGGGATCAGGAGCTTTTGGCTGCTGTAGGTTACATTGACCACTCAAAGGCTTTAAATGCTCTGGACTGTACCTTGTTGTTTAATGATATAAAATTAAATTGGGGCTGAGGGGAGGGTAGTCAGCTGGTTACAGTAATGTTGGAGAAAGTGCATGCAAACCCTATGCTCAGCCAGTCTCAGCAGGAGCAATGCCAGAGGGGAGCTGGGCTGGAGCAGGATTGGGGAGAGAGGACAACAGCCAAGGGACAAGGAGTGAGCCTCTGGCATGGCCCAGGGTGCTGGGAGCATGAGGGATGCTTGTGGGAAAATGCACAGTGACCCTCTTCAGCCTCACATCATCTCTCAATAGGGAAAATAGTTTCTCCTTCAGACTTTCAAGTCCTCTGAAGTTTGTAAAAAAGGCTTTACGAAGACACATCCTATCTTGCGTGGGAAACTGAGAGGAATGGGTGAGGAGGGGCTGTTGAACTCCTCCTGCTTAAGCAATACTCAGGATGGAGGCTGGTAGCCCCTCTTAAAGGAGACATTTCAGACTGGGAATAGTCTGGGAGTGATGCAGAGAACAGGGACTATATAATCACTGCCATAAAAAGAGAATCTAAACAGAAACAGAGGGGTTGGTAAAACTCTATGTGGGCACGTTGAGTGAGGAGTGATTTGTCCTCTCTGTCCTCAGACAAAAGGAGGGAGTGCTTAGGGAAGTGACAGGGCAACTACTCCTGAACAAATAGAAATGTAACAAAGTCCTGGAAGCAGTCCTGGAGCTTAGCTGCTGGTGGCAAACATGCTGCTCCAACCTGGAACCTCAGGTTTGGCAGTTCCTACATGCCAGCATGGAAGAACTGGGAGAATCATCACACTCCATTCATCCTCTTCCTCATTTCTTTTTCACAAGCCTAAGCACCAGCCACTATCAGCTGGTTCATCTTTGAGTCACCCATTACAGACATTCTTGCATACTTTTGATTTTATTTCTATTTTGCAGTTATTTCTTTGTTCACCCATGAAAACAGATTAGCATTCTCTTTAATTTTATGTGTCAGAAGGAACAGATGCCAGCAGTGAAAACAAATCCAAAAAGCTCTTTCCCTTATGCTCTCTTTACTCTGGATCATCTTCTATTGATTTGATTTCAGCATCAAGATATTTCCTTTTTTACCCTTGTGCCATGCAAAAAAAAAGAGATAGTAAAAGGGATGGCATTATTATGTTCCTGTAAATAATATTATGTTGACTCTTCTGTGTAGAACAAATAATTTATTTGAGTTAAAAAGGAATATTATTGAGCATTTTTGCCTGGCAAGTCTAAAGCTCATTTTGAATTATAAAACCCACTTTTCAGCCGAATACCCTGGAGTGTTTAATATTTCAGTTTTAATAATGTGGCAAATGGATGTAGAAACTGTGGATGTATGGTGCCCAGGTGCAATAGAAAATCCTGCTAGTGGAGTGTGCCTTTCCAAGAGCCTGAGTGCCCAGGTGACTTACGCAGCATCCAGCTTGGCAAGTGAATTAGGAGTAGAGGAAAAATGCCTTTTCCCCCTTCCTGTACCTTCTTTGTTAGATTATTTTTAAGGAATTATGGAAAAATTCTTCACAGGTGGCATTTCACTCTGTTGCTAAAATATATCCAGTTCTTCTACCCCAACAGTGTCAGCTCCTTTCCTGGGGACAGTGACATGCTGGGCTGCCTGAGGTCTGTCCTCTGAATACACAGAACCAGCTCATCCCATTAAATTAAAAGGAAAGGTTGGGAAACCTTACACTGCATGGGAGATTTGTGCAAATGCATAAATGCAAACACTTAGGAGACATCAGTCTTGTACAAAGTATTTGATTTGCCTAATTTAAGCAAAGACCTTAGAGATTTGATTTAGACTTCCTGGGTGAGACTCTTCATGAGTTTTTCTTGGGAGATTCATGGCACTGGAAGCTGGAAGCACATTAGATGAGGTACCACGCATCTATCACTGGCCAATAAATGTTGCCCAGCTCATTTCTGTTTGCAACCTCATAACTTCTGTTTTGCCAAAGCACGTCTTCCAGGAAAACATCCTGCCTTCATCTGAAGACCTCAAGAGATAGAAAATCCAATTCTGCTTTTATAAGGTGTAATCACCCCCATCAGTCAGCCGAGTGCCAGGGTTCTGGTTCTGTTTAGCTGGCATGCAAGCAGCCATTAGGGCTTGTTAGAGCACTAGAACTGCTGCGAGTTTGCTCTGGACTCTTTTGGAGTAGACACACATTTTCATGAGAGCACTGCCAGTATTTTTGCATCTATCATTTGTGAGTTTTTTCTATGTGACCCTGAAATGTTTGCAAACTTCCAGAGAATGGTGAGGACCTGCTGTTTTATCTGGAAATGCAGGGTTAGTTACTTTAGTTCAGACATGCACCTTTTTTCTGAGTCATGGTGTAATAAAACCATTAAAATTTTCAATTTTTTCTGCATCAGCATATTAGAACCTGCATGATCTGAAGCATTCATTTCTTCTTATTATGGCTGTTTATTGTTTAACCTAAAAATGCCATGAGGATTCTGGTAATACTCTCACTTGTTGATTCCAAAAGAACTTGATGCTTGTTTGCTATCTAAATCTGTGATTGTAAAATATTAGAATAAAATAGGAGCAATTTATTGTCAAGATCAAATTTTCTCTCAGCAGGATTAAAACTGCCACAGCAGTAAAGAGTTTACAAACTCACTAAAGAACTGTAATAACTTCCCTTCCCACTGCCGGGTCAAGGAAAGGTAATACATGTTTCTAATCAGCTTTGAATTGAACTCAAACTGTAGGGTTTATTTCACTTTAATCCATATGTGAGTTCACGTTAAAGGTAAGAGAAATCACAGGACTGCAAACATGGAGTAGAGTTAATTAAATTCCGTGGCTCCTTTTGGAAGAAGCCCTGGCTCTGTTTATGCGTGGAGGCTTCCAGGGTGCTCCTGAAGGCAAAACCAGCTGGGAAGTGGCTCAAAGGGTGCAGCAAGGACAACACCACATGAACTTACAGGGGCCAAGTACATTGAGAAAAATCGTGCAACACTTGGGAAATATTTCTTTCTGCTGACCTGTAAAAGCCTATACCACCTCACCACCCCCCTGTCCCCAATAAAAAAAGCTTTCTTCTTTCCCCTTTTCCTCCCTGGCCCAGCAAAAAGCAGCTATAGTTCCTCAGGCACTGGGGGACTTGGCAGAAACACGGCACATTGTCAGCTGAGACCCAGATGAGATCTTTCTCCAAGCCAGTCACCACTGAAAATGCATCTTTTAGAGATGATAAACATGTATTAGTCTTCTTTCTCTGGTTCCCACTTAGTGTGGGAATTGAGCTTGGTGGTTTTGGTGGTTGGTGTTTTTGGTTTTTCTGTCCAATCTCATTTTAAATGTATTCTGGAAAAGAGCTTCAGCTAAGTGGGAGAGACTATTCATGTGCTTACAGTTAAGTCTTCATTTCATTGCCTTGCAGAACTGGGACCTGAGCTCTGGCCACTTTGCAGGATCAGGTGCACTAAGCCTTTGCTTATCCTTTTGGCTGGTCTGGTTCAGAGACTGTGCAAACCTCAGCCCCTGGCTGCATGCACCTGGCAGGAGATTCAGCTTGAAACCATAAATACTTATTTAATGTTCCTTTTTTTCCTTTTCTTCCACATCTGAGATGAACTCTTGGATCATCTCAATATTGACAGCAGTGTTGGGTGCAAATCAAAATGGAACAAGTTGCCCAGGGAGGTGACAGATGCCACAGACCTGGGAACATTCAAGGTCAGTTCGGATGGGGCTCTGAGGAACGTGATGGAGTTGAAGGCTCTTTGCAGGACACCTGGACTAGATGACCTTTGAAGGTCCCTTCAAACTCAAACTATTTTATGAGTCTGTGATTCCATGACAGTTGTGACTCTCTCAAAATCTCCATATTACTGGGAACATGTTAGATGTGGGACCTGGGGAAGAGACATGGCTGATTATTGCAGCAAGGGTGACACATTTTTGCTTCTGCATGTGGACATGAAATCATGTCCTTATCATTGTGGCAGGCTGATTAACAAGGTACAAACCTCAGGAGAGCACGTTTTGCATGCACTTTGTAGAATGGTGGATTTCAGTCACTGTGAATGGTCTGGAAGGTTGAGTGCTCACCAGAGCACTCACAGAAAGAGCTCTGTCAGTGCTCTGGGATCTGGTTGTTGTTACTTGTCTGGAGTCCTTGCATCCAGGGAAACAAAATTTTCTACCCATGTGAATCTGACAGTGAAAGGGTTTTCTGTCTAAAAATGAAACATGTTTCACAACGAATGCATGACATGTGTGGGGTTCTGGAAAAGCAAGCCTTTCTCAAGAACTTAAGTGTGACATTTTAAAAATACCAATTTTAAAATATTGCACCATGCATTCATTTTACCTCATGCAATAAAATAAAAGTCACTCTTAAACCATTTTATTATTCCTAAACTTCCCATGGAATATCAGTGAAAATGCAAGTTTTTTAAGCATCAAATGCCTGATTTAGTGTCTCCTGAAGGATTTCTTCATGGCTTTAACAGGCCTCAGATCAGGGTCAGCAAGATCATCTACTGGGGTGCCAATGGCAACTGTTCTTTCTAGGTAGGCTTGAAGCTTCACCTCCTGCAAAAACTCATCCACTCAACAAAGAAGTACTTCAGACTTTGCTGAGAAGAGCCAGGTTTGTGCCAAGGAGTTCTCTAGTTTGTCATAACCATTTTAATAGTTCTCATTTTCCTGTATTTCAAATTCTCATTTTCCTATATTCCTCTGCTCAGATCCTTGCAAGAGTACTTGAAAGTTGTATGTCCTCAAGGGCATAGATCTATGAAGAGGCTGTTGTCATAGACATGCCCAAGAGCCTTTCCCATTTCTTGTTCTAGCTATTTAATTTTCCCTCTATGGAGAAATGTCCTTGGCTACTCTGAGCTTCTGTTTCCTGAAGTTTCCTTGTTTGCCAACTCAGAGGCTCAAGTGCTCAGTTCTCGGTGCTTAGAGGTGATTTCAAAGCAGTTCACTGTGATTCTTCCTCTTATATAAACACTTCAAAATTACTTCAGCAAACTGAAATACTTGTACATCAGCAAAACAGCTTTTGATGATGATGATCTTGTGTTCTGTGCATCCAAGTACCTTTGACTCAGATGGTGTTCTTTTATATAACAAACTTTTAATAACTTCCTGACTGCAAATTCAAGTTTTCTTTTGGGCAAATTTGGAGATATGAGCACAGTCCTGTTTTCTCTGTTAACACTTAAGTGTTTCAAAACAATTTTCTTATAAACTCCCATCTCAGACCTAGAGAGTTTTTTATATTGCTTTGGTTTGTAGCATTGTCCACTCATGGAAACAGAGCTAGTTCAGGTATTGCTAGTCTAGCTTTTATTATCACATACAATTCTTGGTTTTTTATATCGGTCACCTTTCTTTAGCTGCATTGATCTATCAGCCTAGGACTGAGGAAAATCAGTTCCAAGTTTGAAGCAAGAAGAGTCTTTTGTGATGACATCCATAACTACATCCATTCTGCTCCATAAACGTGCAGTTCACCACCTCATTGCAATCCCAGTCTCTCTCTTTATGCTGGTGACTTTCCTTGGTGACATTTCTGAGGTCAAATACCAGGAAAAGGTTAATATCAAAAGATACAAGGCAAGAAGGCTGACTCCAGATTCAGCCTAAATCTGTATGAGCTCTTGCAATGAACAGATCATTAACTTTTGCAATGCAGCTGCTGAGAGTTGTCTTGAAGTACTTCAGCTCTCCAGTCAGGGTGATAGCAGCTCATTAAAGTACAGTGTCTGAGCCCTCTGTTCAAAGAGGGTTTGGAGATCACTGCTGTTTCTCCCTTCTGTTACCACAGAACCAGGAAGGAAATAGAGCTCGGCTGAGATTTTATGTCCTTGTGCAGAAATGTGGTGAGCTCAGAGTTGAGGCACTTGCACAGACATCCCTGTCCTGTAAAAAAGCAATCAAAGGCTCATTACCAAAGACAGGAACCTTTCAGTGCTCATTGGGTTAAAGTGGAAATGGACTTTCTTCTGGGAGCTGTATTAGGAAGATAAATGTGTGAGAGATATTTGATATTCTGTAACAAACTGAGATTTACATTTAAACTAGAAAAATCCATCCTTTTTCTTCCTTCTGCTTCACCATTGCTGCACCTGAGCACTGCTCCTGAATGAGTCATTTTGCATCAGTCTCACATCTAGCAAAACCACATGTAGAGCTGATAAAAGTGCACTTTATGAGCTGATTATAAGTTTTGTCATTACTCTGAGCTGAAGATGTTCATATTTGTGGCATATGTTTAATTCAAGAATCTTTACAGATGAGAGTTAGGTGCTGATGTCTTGTTCCTGAGCTGCTCCATTGCTCTCATCACTGGTCCCATATTTGTGCTTGCAGTGGCTTTTCCCTGTTACTGGGTATGAGCAACATACAGATGGTGGTTTTAGAGGAGATTTACCTAATGATCAGGATAAGTTCCTGGAGGCAAAACCTAAGAGTAAAATCAGGCTATTCTGTGAAGAAATATCAGGACTGTGTATGTGTCCAATGAGTCAAATAAAGACAAATGAACATGTTTCTCCGGGGGATCTGCTGGAGAGGAATTCAGCCTTCTTCCTTGTCAGGAGTGTGTGAATTATCTGGGATGCAGCAGGTACCTCTTGGACATAGCTCCCAGTTGCCAGTACTCAGGGATGTGAGTGTGGTCCTTTGTCTCCAAAGTGTCCATGCTGCAGTTCCTGGGGGATGAACAGCTCAGGGAGCCCTCACAGCCTGCAGCTGCTCCCTCCTTAAGCTGAATTTCATGCAGAGCTCTGTGATCAGCACAGCTGCCATTAGGTTTCTGGGTGGAATTCCAGGTCTGGAGCAGAGCTTGCAAAGCCTTCACCATTTAGTGACCTGGGTAATAAAGAGAGGAAGGGGAAGAGGGAGCTCTTCCCTCCAGGAACCTGCAGCAGCAGAGGGCATTGGAGGGGCTCAGGCCAAAATCTGTAGTGATTTGGGGAGTAGGTGAGAGGGCACCTTGATCACAGCCCTGCTTTCTGAAATGTGCTTTCTCTCCTTTGGTCCACAGGTTTATAAAACTTGCAGGCAAGCTGCAAGCATCAGCTGTTTTCCAGGGACTTCAGGGATGAGTGGAGCAGGGAGGAGGAGGAGCTTAAGGGGTAATTGAGGGTCTTGCAAGTGTGTCTGGTTTTCTTTGAGGGAAGAGTGGGTTTAGACAGGCTCTTTGTCTACAGATTGTAAGTGATGAGATATATTTGGTGGGGTGGTTGGATGACTTGGTAAGACCTGATGAGGCTCATTTCACAGACCATGCAAAGATCTGCTGCTGCTGCTGCAACACAGATCTGTCAGAAACAAGGAGGGAGAGAATAGCCAGGAGAACAGCACAAGGCTTGGCTGGGCACCAGGAAACTTGCCTTGAGTTGCACTTTTGCCTTAATCAGGATTTTTTCTGACTTAGATTCCCTCCTTTTCATGCTCCCAGGCTGATGTGGCTCAAGGGAAGTAGAGCAAACCCAGTCTAAAAGCAGAAAAGGTGACACAGTGCTGAATCAGAGGGACTGTAATGGATAGAGGGAACCTAAACACCAAAGAAATTACGACTCCAGAGATTTTCTTTTTTCTATGTAGTCTGTTGTCTCCAAAGATGACAGGAACAGAATCTCTGTTTGATGAGACTATTGCCTTACAGAAGGCTGAGAACATATATTGCATTAATTTTCATTACATTTTGTCTGAAGCGACTTGAAATATGTTTCTATGGCCAACCAAGCTCATTCTTAAGTGTCACTGTTGCACATTCAGCAAGAATTTATAGGCAGTGTTAGAAGTATTCATATCCTCACCTATTGTTTGTGCTGAAAGCCTCTGTCCTGGAAAAAGAATTGCACTTCCTAATGCTCACCCGCAGCACTGTGAATCAGGAGCTGGGGTGAGCACACATGCATCCTCTCCTGCACTGGCCATCAGGGTCTAGGAATGTTTATTTTTATGGGAAAGAGCTGCTTCTCCTATCTTGATCCCTCCGTCCACTGGAAAAGATCTGTTTGGTCCCTACATGGAAAGAGCTGCAGAGTGGAGCAGATGCTGTGGGATGTTTCAGAGTGAGCAGCAGTCCTGGGCAGAGGCAGCAATGCTGAACCACACACTGAATTGTGTCCCTGCCACAAACAGGCTGTGGCCACCTCAAAGGGCTCCCTGCAGACACCCTGCACGTGGTGCTGAGAGCTGGGAAGCAGCTGGGAATCTGCTCTTGGTGGGCCTTGCAGCCCTCCTGGCATCCTGCTGGAGTGTGGGGAGGAGCTCTCAGTAGGGCCTGGAGTCTCCTCTGCAGCCCAACCTTGTGCCTGTGCTGCCTCTTCTTGTCCTGCAGTACCTCCCATGCCTGGGACATGACACGGAGCTGACAAGCTGATGGAAGAAGATCATGGCTAATGAAGCAATCTGGGGGTCAGCTGAGAGGAGGAGATCCAGCCTGCAAAGGGAACATCAAAGATGTGGCTCTCCAGTTTTATTTGATTTCACTGGGCAGAGAGGGGGCAAATCTGCTCTCAAGGAAGCTGGAGCAACTCTTCTAAAGTCTGCTCATTCCAAATTTACCTAGACGGATTTGAGAGCCAAAACTGACTTGAAGTATCTATAAAGAATTATTAAGGCTTTGGGACAAATTATGCTTTTCTTGAATATGTGGAGGGGAGGGAGCAGGAATCTCCCTCCCTTAAAAAATCTTAAGCATATTATTGGGGAACAAAAAAAGACAAGAAAGTGATAGAAATAACAAATAATTCCTGTGAAGCTGCCTGGCCTTTTGACAGATCTTTGGCTTATACCTGTCCTGACAGTGAAATCACAGCAGCTCTGCACTCCTCGTTCCCTGCTCTCAGTGGAGACACCCTGGGGACAATAATGGCTTTCTCCAAACCAGTGTTTTAAATAGCTGTGTTCTCTGGGCTGTGTCTGGAGGCTCCTGCATGGGGAGGTGTGGGGTGTCAGCCTCAGCACCCACAGGTGCTGCACTGGGATGCACTTGGCTCCACAGGAGCTGCAGGAGCTCCATTTCTGTGTGGTGAGTTTGGAAATCCCTGAGGATAAGCTGAGCTGTAAGACAGCAAGACTGCAAGAAAACATTATCTATCCACACAGGAAAGCTGCAGAGGGACCTGCACACTCTGCTTGAAGCTGCAGCACACTGTTTGATTAAAAATAGGGACTGAGTTAGTTTTGCTAAGAGATTTAACATCTTCTGCACACTGCAGATTTAGTTCCTGAAGAGTAAGTAATGTAACACTTGCTACTCTCCTATTTCATGGTAATCCTTGCCCTTTGTTGTCAGAATACAAGCCAAAGGTGCATATTTTTCAAGGAATTGTTTGAATTACTTTCCTCATCCTGATTACTTTTCTTCACTTTTTTCTTCATCAACCATCCTTTGGGTATTAACCTTGTATTTATGTTCACATTAACCAGAGTCAGCATCAGAAAATGCTCTTGCTCTTGCTTTTGCTCAGCCACCTGGAGAAACAGAGAAGGGAGACAGTACCAGACACACACTAATTTCTAACATGTGTTTCCTGCCAATACTGGCCTCGGCAGCTCAACCACATAAGTCACCCTGGGAATAATTGCTGTTTGAGTACAGTCTGTGGGTGTGCACGAACCTGAGGAAGCTCTGCCATGGAGTGAGTGTCCTGCTGAACCTCAGCAGGCTGAAGGCAAGGAGGCAGACTCAGTACAGGTGGCACAGTAATTGCTGATGTGCAAGATTCAGCTTGGCTTCATCTGAGCTACTTACATCAGTTGAATAATAAAAGGAAACAGCTGTGGATTGGGATGAATATTTCTATCTGGGATAACCTCCCCCCTCTGTTTGAATATCAATAGTGAAGCCTGGCAGGCTGGGTTTCTGCTGTCCACACTATTTTCAAAAGATCCAGCAGCATCAGAAATGGTTTGAATTTGTTTTGTGGTTTTTCTGGACACATGAGGATGAGCTTGTGGACTTTTGTTTTATGCTGTGCCCTGGGATGGACTGGGGCTGTGGTGTGTCCCTGGCTTGGAGAAGACTTTTGATGCCAATGGCCTTGTTCAGCTCAAATGGTGAGGGCATCTGACCCTCGGTAGCTGCAGAGTGCCTGGGGGTTTGGTGACCTGGAAAAGAGGCTGTTAAGGAATGAGATGATTTTGTGACTATTTATTTAACTTTTGTCTGCAAGTGGATAAATGATATCTCATCTAAGAAAGCCACTTATGTCTGACACCTTCTCTACATGTCTGTAATTTTCATTGCTATATGGCATAACCCCAACATTTAGATAGAGTGGGATCTTTCCCAAGTGTTTTGCTTTGGCTCATCTTTTCCCTCGCTGGAGCAGATGGGAACTTTGCTTTGATTTCAGTGTGAAGAGAGTTTCAGTCTGGAAAATCCTGTGGCAATTGGGTCATGGCATGTGATGGGAGTTGGTTTGTGCCGAGGGAAGGACATAATTAAGGGTAAGCCCAGCTCAAACTCACTGCAAGTCCCAATGACCTCAGAGCTGAACCTGTCCAGGAGCACTGCTCACAGCTGAGACAATATTCCTCATAATTTTGGAAAGAATAATGCCGTGGAAACTTTTTGCCATTTGGAAATTAAGACAGAGCAGCCCAAATCAGCCCATGATTTCTCATGGAAGTGAGTTTCCTAATGCTTGTGTCCCTCCCTGTGCTTGCCCTCTCCTACTTCTCTTGCCCTCCTGTAATTTGTGAATCTGTTCATCAATTTTATACAAATTGAGCAAATGATAAAAAAGCTCTGAGATACTGAAATATTAAAAGTTTGTGAGATCTGTTTATAATGGCTGAGAAACATTACAACATCAGCTTGAGCAGATGATGCTCTGGAGTGCCTGTATGTGATCATCCCCAGGAGGGATTGAAGCTCCTGCTTCACCTTTAAAATCACTCACCAGAGAAAAAGTGGAGAGATCCAGGCTTTATTAGTTTTGCTGTTCACAGACTAAATCACTGTGTTAAAGCTCATGAAGAACTTAATATTCTCGTTTCTAGCTTTCTACAGGGGCAGGGGGAAGGTGTTTAGCGGTGGGAATATGGTTCCTTCTAAGGGCTCTGCCAGATTCCTGGTCTGTAATGCCAGAACCTTTTCCTATGCCAAGCTAGGAAGCTGATGCTTTTGGATGCATCCTTTGCAGCAGCAGCAACTCCCCATGCAAGGAATGCAGCTCCTGGTGAGCCCCTGCCTGCCCCCAGAGCTCTCTTCATGCCCACAGCTTCTTCTGGAAACTTACTGTGAGGACAAGGAAAACCAAGGGCTGAACTTCTGGAGCTCTCTAGGGGAAAGCAGCCTTGCCAGCTTTTCAATTATGCTGTTTGTTTCATCATCTCTTATTTCAGTAAATGTGAAACCCAAAAGGTAAGAGGATACTGTTGGAAATGTGGTGTTGGAGGGAAGCCCTTCCCCACCCAGCTCTGCTTACCAGGCCTGGGAACAGAAGGGATCACAATTCACTTCTGTCTCTGTTTTTTCCATGCAGTAATTCCCAAAGAAGTGTCCCTTCTTTAAGCTGTCTTTCTTGCTTTTGGAATTTCACTCCTCCTTGCCTCACTGCCGGGACTATGAAACCAGTCTGTGGCTTTTCATTTTCCTGAGCTGAGTTTCAGCCAGTGCTGCTCATGGGGCTTTCCAAAGATAGCCGAGGTGTGAGTTCTGCTGTGGCTCCATCCCAGCTGCCACAACACCATTCCTGCCCCTGTCACTCCCTTTTCCTGGAGCTGGGTGTTTGGAGGCCTGAAGGAGCGAGAGATGTAGATTGGGAGGAGACCTCAAGCCCATCAGGTCTGCTCACACTTTCCATCAGCTTGCTGGGCTTGCCCAGCCACCCTGGCTCCCAGAGCAGCTTTTTTTCCTCCCATTTTAATAAGCTGGGAGCTGCAGCCATTTCCTTTGGTTCTGTTAGAATTATTGTGTGTGCTAGGTGCCTCACAGGTGTGTAACAATCCTTAAAAGCCAATTCTTGTGCAGTTGTCCACACCAGATCTCCACGTGCTTTCCAAAAAGGGTTGACATCACTGCTCTGATTCTCAGTGGGGAAGCTGAGGCACGGAGCAGGTCTGTGTTCAGAAAACACATAGATGTGGCACCTGGGGACATGGTTTAGCAGGGGGCTTGGGAGTGCTGGTTAAAGGCTGGACTCAATGGCCCCAAAGGTCTCTTCTACCCAGGCAGAGGCTGACCTGGGAAGGGGAGCACAGTCTCCTGCATGCTAGGGGCAAACATCTCTCAAGCCACACTGCCTAAAGCATATGAATATTCCCTGCTGGAATTCACAAGCCTCCTCTGTGTGGGGTCATGGAGCTGCCAAGGCTGGCTCTTGATTCACCTTGCTCCTAAGACTTGCTGCTCCCTGAAATCCTCAGCTACTGGATTAATTAAATGCTGTCTTTCAGTCATTCTTTGTGGGCCACCAAGCAGGGGTTACTCATGTTGGGTCAATTCTTAATTAACAAGTTTTAACAGGACCTGGGTTATCAGCCAGAAAGAAGGCTTTGCTTTAGCAGTAGCAGGTGCCCCATCTGTGACTGCAGGGACAGGGACACACAGGACTGGCACAGGCCAGGGATGGGGTGGGAGGCTGGGCAATGGCAGCAAAATACAGCCAAGCTCCTTCTCTTTTCCCCTGCAGCACTATTAATGTATACAGCAGAGCTTAGGCTGTGCTGCTCACTGACCCAGGGAAGGGCTGATACAACCACACAGCTGCACGTTCCTCTCCTGGGGTTAAGTCAGGATTTTAAAGCCCTCATTTCAAGCCATATTCAGACCTACAGTTTCTCTTTTATATCCCAGCCACTGTCTGTGATATGGGAACATCATTTATCACATCCACAGTGCTCTGGTTCTGCATAAACCTCCAGAGCTTCAGCTGAGCCTACTTCTGAGCAAAAAGTCACCCAGTGCAGGCTGCCCCTGGGGCTGTGATGGCTCCTGGGGCAGCCCCAGCACTTTGTGTCTCCAGCTCTCCAACACTGGGGTTTTATTCCATTTGCATTCTTCCTCTGACTCAGCCTTTAAAAATCTTCCTTGCTACTCCACTGTGAATGGGTGAGATGATTGCATTTAACTCTGGTTCTCTTTTCATGTTGCAGCTTGTTTTTATAACCAAATAAAATAGCTGCTGACATGAGCATCTTCTTTGGAGACACTGCTGTGTCCCCTCAGTGATACCCACCTGCCTTTCTCTGGATGTGGACATACATCTTTGCTGTCCTGGCTTTTGTCGCACCTCCTCAGGCTGACCCCAATAATGAGGAGTTAATTATTCCCAGGGGCAAAATGTGGGGTCAAAAGCTGCTGCTCCCCCCAGGTGTGACGTGGCCATGTCTGTCACCCCACAGCCACCATGGGGCAATGCCAGCAGGCAGATCTGTGCTGGTGCTTCTGGGGCTGCTGTCATCTGCCTTTCCTAAAAGAAATAGCTATATATGTGCGTGTATAGGTATATTTATTGATATTGCTCAGTGTTTTCCCAGGAACATGGAGATTTCCACTGCTGGAAATTCAGCTCACGCATTCCCCACTGCAGCAATCCAGCGCTGGTCACAGAAGAGCTGGGAGAGGAATGCTTCTTGCTAAAAAAAACCCACAGGAAGGCTGGCTATCAAGACCTTTTTCTGCCGTGCATTGCCAGCTTAAAAGGCTGCAGCTCACACGATCCTTTCCCCCGAGGTGCTGGCAGCTGGGGGATGCTGCCCTCTGGCTCAGGTCGCTGCTGCGGTGCCATCCCCTGCCGTCTCTCCCTCTTTGGTGGTCCCTGACATCGGCGATGGATTTAAAGGGCACTCGCAGTGCTGCTGCTGGCTTCCTCGGGGGAATGGAGCCCCGAGAGCGTGTGCCTGTGCTTTGTGCTGCGCCCCCGAGTGCTGAAGTGATGACACAAAACTGGCAGCTGAAACCTCCTCACCCCGGAGGAGCTGTGCTGTCTTTCTGCACAGCCCAGGGATTTCCGTTTCATTTTTTACTGTAACTACCTTCTATGGTCCATAAACTATATTGTTTTCATTTAATTCTGGGAACATAATGAATTTCTGTGGGCTTGTTTGCTGTTTAATGTAATATCTTTGCTAGATGTGAGGTTTATTCCACAAGCTGGTTATAAATTCGTTCGGACTCGCAATTGTTTCATCTTGGGAGCAATTAATAAAAAGAAACATGAGGGAGACTTTAGACCCTTCACATCCACTGAAATTCAGGGATGTAAATCTGTCATCTGACCTTTTTTTTTTCCCCTGAGTGCTGAGTAATGTTGGAAAATCATTAAACCTTGTACTAGTACCTCAGTGTGCCTGTGGAATGGCCACAGTGTGAAATTCTCCCTTCCTTATCCCCAAAAGAGTCTTCAGCATAAAAAAGTTCATTGGGTGTTGTGCAGAGGCAATGAAAAACTGCCAAAAATGGAGGGTGTAACAGTGTCAGGGTCTGTTCCTTGGATAACCATCCTTCATGTCATACCCTTTCTCAGCTCAGTCTACTCTACCTTTTCACACTATCAAGTTGATAATATCTATTTTTTCCTCAGTTTCCTGACAATTTAGGATAAAAGCTAACCTCCCTGGAGCTAATCTGCAGCTGTGCCTCCTAGCAGAAATACCCAGACTAAAGCTAACATCTGGCTATCAGCAAATAGATTTAGAACAGCAGATATATATTTAATTTTCTAGATTTAACCCCTTTATTTTTTTGCCAATAGCGAGAACCTGAGGAGCTGCTGATGACTCTTTTGAAAAGCTTGCCAAAAAATTGCCTAATTTCTCTTCTCACTTGTGCAGGCCAGTTGCAGATTGCTGGTGTAATCAGTCTGGCATAAATAAAACAAAATCAGTCACAGGCTCCCGAGGTCAGCAGGAGCCACCTGGGAGACTCCCCGGCATCCTGGTGTTTTTAGATTCAGCCTTGGGATGTTGCTTGTTCCTTCAGGGGCTGCTCAAAGGGAAATAAAATTATGGCAATCCAGCCCACCTCTCTTATGACCATGCATGTCACTGGTTTTTCTCCTCAGGATTATTTCTAAAACAGTTCACAGCCCTTTTATCCATGCAAATGTGTCTTGTGTGCCAGTGGGCTGGGCTTGTGCTCGGTACAACCACCTGGAGGCATGCAGGAGCTCAGGGCAGGAGCCTGGAGCTGGGGAGCACAGAAGCAGCCCCACAAATTCCCTGCAGACTGGCAGCACCCCACTCACTGCCTGTAGGCTCTCCTTGCTGCCGTGGGATCCACTGTGCTGCTGAGAGCTCCATTTTTCTTGTTGCATTCACACAGAGATGCTAATGAATCAGAATTGCATTAAGTCTGGGCTGAATTTTATTTTGTTTGAAGGCCAGACTGCAGAAAGCCTTTTTTTCCCTGGAGGTTGTTTTGCTCTGGATTTGAGAAAAGCGTGGAGCGTGAAACAGCAACAACATCTTGAGAAGCCCCTGTTCCCACTGTCTTGAGATGTTGTGATGATTGCTTGAGTGCTCTTCATCCATTCCAGTGCAGACTGAACCAAGCTCACATGGGCCATTATTGATGCAGATGATTAAGTGGGTGACGAATTAATTTACGAGAGCAAATTCTACATCTAGTGTATTGCCAGCCCTGAGATGCTTTAATAATAAGCCAGATCTTGCCATTGAATTCAGGGATAATTTAGGATCTGGTGCCATTAATTAAAAGTAGAAAAGTCTTTTAACAGCAGATAAATGAATCTGTATGTTTTTGCTGCCTACTTCCCAGCTCACTTTCAACTTCCCATTCCTAAGGCATAGTGATGGAGCAGCAACCTAAAGTCACAAGCACCAGGTGAAATGTGGATATTCAGGGTTCAGTGTCTCTAAAATTTCCCAGCTTTGTGTGAACAGCCTTAGGGGGTTTAGCTGAAATACAAAAAGAAAGGCCAGAGATATTAAAACCCAACATTAATATTGGTCTTCCACCTCCTCAAGATTTTGCCCCTCCACGCTCACTCCTTCAGTGAGGTGCTGGGTGGGCTGAGGCAGGACAAGGCCCAGTGTGACCCCACTGCTAAGCCTGGGGCTCTGAGGGGGTGGAATGGGTGCCAGGGGAAGATGAACATGGAGCTTCAGGCACAGGGTTTAATTCTCCTTTGCCTACAGTTGTGCTCTGCTCCCCTGCTGGAACGAGCAATGCCAGTGAGGCCAGGCTGCTCCTGTGTGTGCAAACACAAGGATTTACACCTCTTGTCTGGAGAGCTGTGGAGCAGACAGCCCCACTGAATGGAGATCCAGGATAACTGGGAATGAGCATGGGTGTGAGCACAGATGTGGAATTTAATAACTTTTTTTTTTCTTTTTGTTTGAAGAATTTGTGATCTCAAGAGGAAAGGAAAAACTGACAAGAGACCCCTTCCTGATTTTATTTGTGTTGATGAGCTGTCCCAGCACACAAGCTGGAAACTCGGAGGAGCATGAAGCAGAGCTGGCTGCTGGGCTGCATCCCAGCATCATCCCTGTGGTCACAAGGGGCTCCTGCTGGGGACCTGTGCTGCTCTGGATGGGCAGGTGAGGGGCTGCAGCTCCACTCATCCCACCTGGCTGGTGAAAAGAAGCCTCATTCAGCTGCACACCCTCCCCTCGGTGCTGCTCCTGCTGGAGAGGTGACAGATTTGCTAGTGTGCTTAAAAATCCCTGATTCACTGGAGGCAATGGCAATCTCATGTGCCAGGTCCACACAGGAGAATTTGTTCCACAGTAATTTGTGCTCAAATTGAAATCATCAAATACACAAACTCGTTCCTTATGGTTAATCCAAAGGAACCAACAAGCAGTAAGGAAGCACATTTGGGGGACAATTCAAACCCACCTTTGTTCTCAGCTCTGGCTGTGCTGCCTCACCCTGCTCCATCTGCCAGAAAGGGTTAGAAATGCAGTGTGGATCCCAGGGCTTTGTTCTTCCCAGAAGTCGAGGTAAGTCCATGAAATAGGTGTTCACCTGGGGTTTTACTGCTTGCATTTCCAGACCTCTTCAAGACACACAGGAGGGAAGGTGCATGACAAAATCACTGTGGTAACAGACCTGAGGCTGATTCAGTTGGATGTTTCAGTGGAAATTTGGACTTGAATCCTTGTTTCCCAGTTTGATGTAAGTTTGTCTTCTGGCTGAGTTTTCTTCAGCATTTGCAGCCTTTTTTTCTTTTCTATCCTTTTTTTTTTTTTTTTTAAATTTATTTTTGGCCTGTTTTGAGGGGGATTCTTTATAACCTGAAATCCAAATCCAAGCCTTTTTGCTCTGTGAAGAGGCTCACAATTTGCAGTCCAGGGGAGCTGCTGATATGCATCACACCTCCTGCCTGGGGCCACCCACAGGCTGCTCCTCCACGAGCATTTAGAAAGAGTTTACTCATGGAAAAAGTTCTCCCTACTGGTGATAATTAGAGCTCAATTAATGCCCAGAAGTGCAACGATGGGCACTTTGCCTTGCTATGCCAATGATGGGCTCTATCCTGTCCCACACACCAGGGTCATGCCTGGCCCTACTGACATCCTGGCAAAATCCTCATCCCCTGGGTGTATTTCATGCCCAATTTCATTTCTCACTATTTCTCATCCAGCACATTAATTTATTGATCTTCTTTATTCTCACTTCTCTTCTTCCCCCCATTATGTTTGTTCAATGCATTGATGCCCCTGATCTGGTTGTGCAAATGACTCTTCTGTTTATAGCAGGTCCACAGTGAATCAAAGCTCCAGGTGAGAACGTGGAAGCTTTGTCTGGCAGCAGGGAATTCAGGTCCTTTCTCCCTCTCAGTGTCTGCTTCATTTATATCTCCAAATTTGTGATCTTGCCTTGAAAAAACCCATTATGACTCATTGCCTCTCCTGGATCTACTGTCAATAACACAGTTATAATCAGTCAATTAACTGTAAAGTCTGATTACTTAAAATTCAGTCCTTTCCTGTGAGTTTGCTGCTGCAGGAGAATGCCAAATAATAACTATGCTTTTCAATATGCCCTCATTTTATTTTTCTTGGGGAACATACAAAAGTTATGTGTAAATATTTCTTTCTCCAGCAAGCTCACTTTATTATCCCTTTTTCCTTTAGCTTTCATTAAAAACTGCTCCCACCTCTTCTTTAGTTTGAACATATAAATAAATAACGCTTGATTCAAACAACCTCAGCCATAAAAACCTGCTTGAAAAGAAACTCAGGCAACTACCACATCTGGAATAATAGTCAACATATTTTAGAAAGAGACTTCATTTTTCTCACACAGGATACTAAATCATGATGGCTACATGTGCCAGAAATAACACAGTGGGATATGACTATGGGAGGACGTGAACCTATAATGAGGTTCAATAAAGTACTAATCTTATAGGGTAATGCAATCTGGTTTGCTTTTGCTTAAAGAAAAGCCTGTGTGAGTGTGAGTGTGTGTGTGTGTGTGTGTGTTCACACCCACTGGTGTGCCCTCTGCAGGTTAGGGCCTTGCATGGGGACGGGCCCTGCGGCCCCAAGCTGGCTGGAAGGTTGGTGTTAGGGTTTGGGAGCCACAGAGCCTGGAGCTCCAGGGGCAGTGGAGCTGGAAAGGACATTGCAAGGGCATCATGGCAGGGCCTCAGCACTGTTGACACTGCTCTGGGTTAGTGTGGGCCATCTCTGGAGATGGGGATCTCAGAGAGGCCAGCAGGGTTAGGGTTGGGGTTGAGAGTCAAAGAGCCTACAGCTCCAGGAACAGTGGGGCTGGAAAAAGTGTCCCAAGGTGATCCCAGCAGGGCCCAATATTGCTGCTTCTGCATCTTTCTGATCTGCACCAGCTGGGACCTGAGCCCCAACATCAAGCTGCCATTTGGCTTAGGGTTAGGTTTGAGAGTGTTTAATCCAGATTCTGGTGTCTTCTTTCAAGCCCTTTTCACTGTTTTGCAATGCAAATAAATATTTCAAAGCTCATTAACTCTTTCCCAAATTAGCCTCATTCCAAGAAGGATGATGAATTCCACCTGCCCTATCATTTCAGTGGAAAGAAATCCAGTGGGACAAAGTTCTGCTGTGAGAGAGGAAGAGCTTTACCATCTACTGAGCATCTCCAGAGGTGCTCAGTAGTTCAGCACATTTTCTTCAGGTTTGTCCTTAATCCTTTTCCTCCAGTTCATCTCCAGTTAGAAGGGAGACTACAATCTCTAATTACAAGACTGGATTTTAAAATAATCCCTGATCTTGGGGAGATAAAAGAAGAGTTTCTTTTTGCACCTTGGAAGTGGGACACAGAGAAGATGACAACAGGAATGAGAAATACAGGAAAAAACTAACCAAAGAACAACTCTGAATTACAGAAAACTCTTTCTAATGCTGAAAAGCCATGGTCTGAATTTGCTGAAGTAAAATGGAAAAAATTCCTGTTCCTTCAGATGTTTTTCCTCTGTGTAGAGGAGAAAGACTGGCAGGAGTGGTTATAAGAGGAGACAGGGTTTTTCCCATTTTTTTCTGGAAATCCATTTGCCTAGTAATATCCTCCAGCAGCTTCATCTCCATCATCCAGGGTCCAGCTGTGCAGTGGGCAGCATCTCTGGCCTGGAAGGATGGTGCCAAGGTGGTTGCACACAAACCCAGGGTGGAGGATCCCACATTCCTCTTCCTCCCTGTCCCTTGCAGTTCTTGCAATCCCAGTGGAGGAGGCACTTTGCTTCTTTACTTCCAGCTGATGTGAAAACAGTAAAATAGATTGACCAGGGCCCCAAATCTCTGGAGCCTCATTTAATGCATTATTATGGGATTATAATTGGGACATTTTAATCCCGCACCATCCTTCCTTCCCTTCTCCACCTTTATCTGCAGGAGGCTGGTACAAATATCTTCAGCACTTGGGTTTCTTGTGGCACAAGAAAAGCATGACACATGGATACTTTGGCTCAGGAATGCTGTCCCGGGTGGCTTTTATCAAACATAACTCAACCTTTCCCCAGCCATCCTTATCACCAATAGAGTACCAGCCCCTCAGAGCACACAATTTACTGTGCTGTAAATAAATCTAACTTCAACCGATAGATTTTTTGCCATGTAATCAGTCTGCTTTCATAAAACTTCCCTACTCTTGGCATTCATTCACATGTGCCTTACAAATGTGCACACTCTGTTGAATCAGATGTGTGGGAAATATATATTTTTTCCATATGGATCACAATGTGCCATAAAAGGTTTTCCTACCCTCCTCCCCCCTCCTCACAGTCTCTTGAGGGCATATATCATAAGAATTGAAATCTGATGAGAAAATGAAAAAATGCTTGGTGTTCATATCTTCCAAGTGGTTTTCCAGAGTCCTGCTGCTGACAGGGACATAAACCATCATCAGCACTCAAACAATGTTGTTACTTGAAAATACAAAACAAAGCACAACTTGTTTCTTGCTACTGGAAACAGGAAAGTACTGCAGCCAAAAAAAAAGCCTTCAAATTGTCAATCAGGCTATATTTAGCTGGAGGAGTTTAGCTGAAGAAGTTATCTCTGCTAGAAGGGACAGTAGCCAAAAAAAAGGGTACAGCCCATTGCTGGCACCTACCTGGCATGAGGAAGGAAAGCTGAAACATTCCAGCGCTTTTCTGCCCTGGATGATGTCCAAGCTGGTGCTCACCCGAAGCAGCATCACTCAGCCCTGGGTGGGTTTCCAGACACGCCGGTGCACGGGCAGCATCCCGCGGGATAGAGCCGGGGCGAGACCCCTGCTGGCAGCTGCAAGGGGCACACGAGGGGCTCGGTCTGCCTCCTGCTGTCGGATTCTCTCGGGACCCTGGCGCCGCCGAGAAGGGGACAGAGCAGCCAGCAGGACCCTTCTTCAGGCTCATCAAACCTCCCAAGGTGACAGCGCTGAAGTCTTCCTGCAAGACTCTCCTATCATTGGTTGGGTCCAGCCTGTCCTCTTGCCAAAATGGAACTAGTAAACTCTAAAAAAACAGTAAGAAGCCTTTCACTAAGATGTAACTTTTTAAAAATGTTATCTTTGTAATTGAAACATCTGAAAATGACAAACTGTCTCTGGATAGCTCTGCAGACAGAAAAAAATAGGTGATAACTGTTATGGAAACATCATCCAAATCATTCACTTCCTGCCCCAAATCTTGATGTTATGCTATGAATCAAACCCCAAAATGCCTTGAAAATATCTGTCAGGTTACTGTGTTTGAGGATTACTTTCCCAGAAACTACACTCTGATCCAGGATATGCCGTCTGCTCGAAAAAGAGGATAAAATCTGGCATTGAGTTATAGTTTGTGAGTGACAGCAGCATGCTCTGTGCAGCATCTCTGCTTTCCATCACAGGCAGGTTTAGCATTCCTTGCTCCTGAATCTGTCCCCTCAGCAAACACAGGGACACTGACTGGTTCAGGGTCTCATTCTGATCAGGACAAAATCAGCCACAGGACTGCAAATAAAACTCTTGTCTCCTGATCCCATCCTGCTAACTAGCTGCATGTTCTCCCTTTGACAGGGTGCAGAGGGCTGTCAGTCTCCTTCCAGCAACCCACAGGTACCCCACAGCATCTCCTCTCCCCCCTGGGAGCCACCTGCATCACCTCAGGGTGGCTCTTGAGAAGGAGCAGGGTTTGTGCACGAGCAGGAGGATAAGGTGGCTTTCCCACGCTGCAGCAACTACTCCCAGCTTTCTGGCTCCATCTTCTGGAAGTGAGACAAAGTAGATTTCTCAAAGCCTGAGCTTGTGTAATGAGTTTATAACAATGCCCTGCAAATGTGGGCCCTGCAGTATGTCTGGCACAAATAAAGCCCTTTCATAATGTATGAAACTTGTAATTAATCTCTGTAAAACACCTCTGCAAGAACAAGAAAATAGGAAGACACGGCAGTGTTTAAGTGAAGCCCAAGGTGCAGGTAAGAAGCAGGAGATGAAGCATTTCAGGGCTAAAGCATGCAGGTTGGCTATGATTTTTTGGGATGCATTTGATAAGAAAGCCAACAGAGAAGCAGTATTTTCTTTCTCATTTTTGAGTCATTCCCCAACTGGTATGAGATGACAAGCGATCCAAAGCATAAAAGCACTGTGGTCACTCAGTGGCCTTTCAGTTAGGAAAAGAAAGAAGAGAAATAGCTAAGAGATTATTTCAAAGCTTTGCTGAGTGGCCTCAGCGTGCACGGGATGGGGCATCCCAAGTGCACAAATCATCAGGTGTTGACATTTCCCCACCCAGTGCTGGGGTTCTGCCTGAGGGGCACAGAATGCTTCCATTTAAGATGCAGTAGATTTTCCACAACCTTATGCTCAGTGTCTGCCAAACACACTCCCTCTCCACTAGCAGCATTTTGGTTTATGCTGCCAAATTTAGGTTCCTGTGCTTTGGCTGTGGGTGCCGCTGCTGTGGTTGTGCCTGGCAGACTTTTGCCTGAAATGCTGCAGGTCTGGAGTACCCTGAGGCATCCAAGCACAGGCCCCAGGAGCACAAGTCTAGAAGTTTCACGTTGCTCTTTTGTTCTGGGGTAGCATTTTGCCTGCAAACTCTAAGCCCTGCAGATTCTCTTAGAGGTATTAATTAACTTCCTGTAACTAGTGTAATTGCACAAGAGCATCTTGCCCGCCCCCCCTGCCCCGAGCTGCAGTGCCATACCCAACCTGCCTCGGCAAAAAGGAGCCTTTGTGGAATTCCAGAATGCTTTGGATTGCAAGGGACCTTAAAGATCATCCTGTTCCAACCCCCTGCCATGGGCAGGGACACCTTCACTATCCCAGGTTGCTCCAAGCCCTGTCCAAACTAGCTTTGAACACTTCCAGGGATGGAGCAGCCACAGCTTCTCTGGGCAACCTGTGCCAGGGCCTCACCGCCCTCACAAGGAAGAATTTCCTTCTAATGTCCAATCTAAACCTATTCTCTTTCTGTTCAAAGCCATTCCCCCTTGTTCTATCACTATCTGCCTGTGTAAAAAGTCACTCTCCATGGCTTTGGTAACTCTCTTTGGGCTCTGGAAGGCTCTGTCTCCCTGGCACTTTTTCCTCTCCGGGTGTCCCCCAGCTCTCTCAGTCTGTGCCCAGAGCAGAGGGCTCCAGCCCCCGGAGCATCCCCAGGGCTCCTCCGGACCTGCCCACGTCCTGCTGAGGAGCCCAGGCCGGGTTCCCGTGCTCGAAACTTTTCTCTATCTCCACGGACAGAAGTCCTTTCTGCTCTGGGCTCCCGTTTAGCTTCGTGCCAGAGGGTGGTGCTCGATCCAAGCGCTGCCTCCCTGCTCCCGCAGCCGCGGCGCTCCCGGGCTGCGCCTCGGGCCAGGCGGCTCCGCGAGGATGCTCCCCTTCCACCTTCGGCAGCACAAACACCTGCCCGGGATGAGATATTTGGGGAATATTCCACCTAAACTCAGCCTGAAAGGAGATCTCTGAGTCTGGCCTGTAAAGCACTTCTAAAGTTTTTATTTAACTTTCTGCATGTTACTTGTCATGATCTTCTGCCTCATACTAATCAAATTTAAGGATATATTAGGAATTAAGTATGTTTAGGATTATTGTTTCAGGTTTGTAAACTCTTACATGGTTAAAAAAATAACACAGAATCACAGAATGGTTTGGGTTGGAAGGGAACTTAAACGTTCACCTCACTCCAAGCCCCCTGTCATGGGCAGGGACACCTGTCACTAGACCAGATTGCTCAAAGCCCCATCCTGTTTCTGCAGGATCAGAGACTTGAGCAAACCAGAATAAATTCAAATGCAGAAACAATTTCCCAGATTTCTGCTGAGAGAAAAATGGGCAGAGTGTCTGACATTGGGGGCCAGCAGCCCTTTATTTCCCTTACCAGTGGTATTTCATGTCTGCAAGGACATCCCCATCATATTCCAGCACAGGCAAAAGCTTCCTTAAGGTCATGCACCATCATTATACCCATCAGTGTAATTAAGTAGATTAGTAATGTTTATCCTATTTAAAAAGCAATTTTTACAATGGAAAGATTGATGCCCCGAGCAAGCAGCAAAAGACTTCCATAGCTACGCTGCTGTTGCTTTAACTAGGCATCAATCCTCAGCCACCAGAAGAGAGTGAAGCACATGAGCACTTCTGCTCACTGGAAAAGGTGCAGAATTTAATTCTGAAATTCCCAGAGATACACCAAAAATGTGCACCATAAATTCAAAAGGCTGAGCATATCTAACCCCACAGGCATCTTGTGCATCTCACCTCCTTTCCCTGCTTCATTACCTCTCCACATATAAATCTGTGCTTCTGATGTGCAAGTTATGATTTTTAAATGCTTATTTTGGCAATGTGTGGTGGTGGGATGTTCCAGCTTTGCCTGGAGGCTGGAGAGGGACTCTCTCCTTGGAGATAGGTATAAACGTGAGAGATTTGGCCAAGAACTTCCTGGTAGAAATCCCTATTCTCTGAAGCAGAACTCTTTAAGGAAAAAGCCAGGAAGCCAATTTGGACATCTGTATGGTTTTTTGACTGAGATAATTGTAACCACGGGATAGTGACCTGAGCAAACAGCAAAGCAAACCACAGATGATCTGATTAGTTTTCTGCCGTGGACATTTTATCTGTATGTTCAACACAGAATGAAAGACCATTCTTCAAAGCCCTCAGTGTCTTTGGGGAAATCTTCTGTCATTAGTCCCCATGGTGATGTCAGTCAAGCCCTACCCCAGCTCCCGGGCAGAGAAATCCATACCTTGTCCCAGCCAGCCTCCTGCACAGGCCAGGGTGAGTGGCTTTCTGCAGGATGCTTGCAGCAGATATGATTATACTGCTAAGCAGCATTCTCTTGCTGCTGGAAGGCACTTTGAAAGCCTACCTATCTCTTTCCTTCCTCAGGGATAGATAGGAGAGCTTCCTTCTTCTTCTAATGGCATACCTCAGCAGATTTGGGAGTCTAGTTGTCTTGGAGGGACATAACTTTGTTGCTATTAAAGTATAAATAAATTTAAACATTTATTTTAGTCATTATGAATAATAAAGCAAGGTGATAAAGTATGGATACTGCTTTTTTTATATGTCTTTTTAGGACTTGGAAATCTGAGTTTGATTATAGCAAAGTGTTTTTAGTGTCTTTCAGGCATGGCAATGTAACCCCACCCAATGGGATGTGGTGGGACTCCAAAAAACTTTTTATGTCCCATGGGTACAGAGATTGAAGGTTATACTCTTCCAGTTTGTCATGGGATAGTAATGACTCCATTAAGCATTTAGTAAATTTAAATAGCTTTCTAAATTTCTATCAACCCTTTGGCCAAGTAATATATTTTATAATTAACATAGGCAGCAGTTGCAACACTTAAATGTTTTAACATGCAGGATCTGAAAATGCTGTGGGGTTATTTTGCTCACCTGTCCTGCTTTAAATCTCCAAACTGTCAATGATGGACAAGAGAGAGGGAAAAGACTGGGTTTTATGGGCTGGGAGTCACAGACTACCTGACATTCCTGGAGAATTGGCAGGTCCTCCCCTAAAGAGCCTTGCTATCCCTTGAAGGTCATTATTTGGCTCTTTATCAACACCAGCTTCACCTTCTCCCTTCTAGTTTGCCTTCAGAGGCAATTATTATTAAATATTCAGGTTGGTGCATTTACCAGCTTTTGGCACAATATCAGCCTCAAGACAGCAGGTTATTACCAGCAATTTTCCACTTTAACTTTGCTCCCTTCTTGTCCTCTGTAGTGAACCACAGCTTTGGCCACCTGTTTTTCCTATCCTAGGAAAAAGTTGGGTGAGAAATAAATTATAGGCTCAAATTTCAGGGCCTTGAGAAGTCATTTGGTTGTGACTCGTCTCCACAAACATGAGCCCATCTCCTTTGTGTGTGAGGGCAGGCTGGAGTTTGGTGTGGCCCCGGGAAGATCCCATTCTGACGGGCGCCATGACAATAAACATGTTAATTAAATTAATTAATTTAAAGGGGCAAAGGTTCAGTGGGCGGGTGGTGCTTTTGTATTTCCAAACCAGTTAACTCAGCTCAAATTCAAAGCTGACCAAGACAGATCTGCTTTGACTGGCAAACCCCAGCGCTGTGCGGAGCCGCAGCCACGCTCTTTGTACGAGCCCGGCCCCTGCCAAGCCTCTGTGCCTGGGATGAGGCATGGCCTTAGGTTAGCAGAAATGCAATAAGATATCAAATTAGTTGGGGCTCTGTGTCCTTTTTGAAATCTCTGGGAGACTTGTGATGCACCAGGGCGCAGAGTGCTATTCTTCCTATCTTTTAGCACCATTGTGCAGGGGTGAACAAAGCCAAGAGGTGTAATTTAAAGGTGCTGTGACCTCCCATGAGCAGCTCTCCCCATTGTGAGGCCGGTTTTGTTTTCTGTATGTGTTTTTTTTCTCCACTGAGATCTCCTGATCATAAATATGCATGAATAAAAGAGCCAGGGGAGAGGAGGGGAGGGGGAAGGGGGCTCATAACCAGCTTGGATAAAGTCCTTTTCTAAATTTTCCACTCTCGGCTTCCTGATGTTGAATGGAATAAGGGACCACACCGCCGGATTAGCTCAGCCGGAGTTCCTATTTCCAATTGTAAAAGCAGAACCCTGGCATCATAACAATCATTATAATTATCACTTGCAGAGGGGTCTTATCATATAACAGCTCCTTTTTATTCGGGGTGGAGTGGGACCAAAGGGGGCTGGGGGAGATAATTCCAACCACAGGGGTTTGCGTCTTCATTCATCACTTTGCAAACAAGCCAGTGGAAAATTGAGGTCCCTGAGCAATTTACAGATTACAGCTCTCTCCTGGTACAGGGACACGTGTGCACACACCCTGCTCCACACATCTGACACAGACCAGGTACGCTGTGGGTGACCATCAGAACGGAGGATAAAGAACTCCCCCCGGCCTGCTTTTCTGCTCCAAACTCAGGCAGAAACGGACGTAACCTTCCCTTTTAAGCCTAGCAACTCCAGGCTGGCCGCACAGCTCCTCCTGGATTAATCTTTCTTTTTTTTGGCTCAGTGAATTGTGGTCAAGGCCATTGTAACGTGAGTGCTGCCGGGGCGCGGATTGGCTGGAGGAGGCTCAGAGAGGCCCCTTTTCACAGGGGACTAATTGCTTTAGACCACCAGTATTTGGGAGCTACAGATGTCTTCCTTAATTTGCCTAGAGAGCACAATCGGCCCCATCTGTTGCATTTTTTTCCCCCCTCTGTCTCTCAAGTCGCCTTCTTCCCCCTGTCTGCAAAGGCCTAAATTGAAAACTCATCAAAAAGTAATACAAGAGCAGTTTGGCTGGGAAGCTGCTGCCGTGGGGCTTTGCCTTTAATAAAGGCCCCCCTGCTACTTTTACACATGGGTTGGGGAGCAGAGAAAGGAGGAGGAGGAAAGCAGAAACAACCTAGAAGGAGGAAAAAAAAAGCTAAAAACTAACAGCCAGATGGGATATTTGGAGGCTGGATAATTTGATGTGTCATGGCTGGAGGAGAACAAGGGGCAGCCCCTTGTTTTCTGTGTGTACACACAACAAAATAGATGACTTCTAGAGATGGGAAGGGAGAGGAGCTGGGGGATCTGCACATCCCCGTGTCGCTGGTGTGGGGCAGTGGTCAGTGCCCTGCAATCCAAGACTTTCCCAGTGCACACCTCCAGGAGCAGAGGGAGATGGAGAAGGGTCAGAAGAAGGGAAGGGGGAAGAGGAATGATGAGCCTTTGCTCCCTGCAGAAGCCTTTGCCCTTCTGCAGAGACAGAAAGTTGTCTTGGAGCATTTGTAGGCTGTGGACTGGGGATGCCGCTCTGCACCTACCCAAACCCAGGAAATCAGAAGAGGATGTTGCTTACTTCTTGCTTGGTCAGTGCTTCATCTCAAAGTCAGCTCTGGGCAGAAAGAGAGGACAAGCCTAAAAATAACTTAAAATATTAATTGGAAAGGTTGTGGAGGAAAATATATCTCGTCTTTCTTCAAAATTCCCATCTTGGCCAGCTCAGGATGGACAGCTTATGAGAGCATCATAAACCCCACTCTGCTTAATGCAAATAGAGATGGTGTTTCCTTCTGGCAAATTTGGAGCTGGTGCTCTGTGGGGACATGGTGAAGTCACCAGCCAGCCCTGAGCTGGTGTGTGCTTGGTGTCTGCCCCTGCAAAAAGCAGTGGATTTGCTCACAGCCTGTCTGGGGGAGAGTAAATGTTACCCCACAGGGACATGAGTCAGGTGGGAATTTAGATCTCCTAGTCCCAGTCTGATGGTAGCCACAGGGATACCAGAAAACAGCTGCCTGGGCTTGAAGGAGCAGCTCGTGTCAGCTCACCTGTGATTTATTTCACAGAATCATTGAACCACAGAATGGCTGGGGCTGGGAGGGACGTTAAAGATCATCCAGTCCCAACACCCCTCCCACGGGCAAACATTAGACCATTCAGCACTGAAGATTTTTCTCTACTTTCCTCTCTTGCCTTAAAATAACTTTTTGGTGAAATAAGTCTAAGGGGATGTGGCAGGCTGGTTGTTTGCTGTATGCTAAAAGAGAAGTGATGGAGAGAGCCCCACACCTCCTCCTTCCACCCAGCCAGTGCCTGTGTTGGCTGCCCCAGCAACTTCTTTGCCAGGGATGGCTGCTGCAGAGGCAGCAAATGTTTTGGTCATGCTCTGCAGAGGAGGGCAGGGAGCTGCCCGTGCAGGCAGCCCAGCGTGTGGCAGCTGTGCAGGTGAGAGGTGCTTCCTTGCTGGGCTCTGTCCTGAAACCTGAGCCCCGGTGCCAGTGCTGCGGCCATCAGCACTTGATCAATCATTCCCATTTCCTGTCTGCTCATCAGGCATCTCCCCCTGAATCCTTGGAAAGGTTTTGTTTAGATGTCCAGTTAGGGAAGGAAAAAAAAAAGTCCATTTATCTTGAAGGGCCCTCTGAAAACAACGTGAAAGAAATCACTGCAGAGGTTTGGCGCTGCTGCTGGGAGTCCTGCAAGGAGCAGCCTGTGGGTTTGGGACCACCAGGATGGAGCCAGCAGCTCCCATTCTGCTGTAGGATAGCTTCCAGCCAGTGCCACCACCTACTCCCAGTTTGCTTACAGCATCAGCAGCTTCTTTGTAGCAGAGGTATCCTAAAAAGGAGGGAAAACCGTGCTAAACTTGCACCTGTGAGGGGGAGGCATGGGAAAAGGTGCTTTCACTGTTGGATCTGCAAAGCACCCCACAGCCCCTGGGCTGGGCAGAGATGGGGAATGGGAGAGCTGCAAGGACACTAATAGCTGGTTTCCATGTTCCATGCACTGCCATTCTGCTTGGGAGTGAGGAAATTCTCCTCCCTGGGAAATACTGAAGGTTTACCTGTCTCAGTGGGGCTGAGTGAGGTCCCAGGTTCCCTTCAGTACTGAGGAGTTCTTGGAGAAATACCACCACAAGCAGCCTTTATTGCTGTCCTTGCTTTCTTTTCCTTAGTGCTTTGTTTATTGTTTTTTGCTTCTCCTTGGATACTCCTGTTTAAAAAACATGTAATTATTGCTTCTCCTAAGGAAAAAAAAAAAAAAAGTCAGTTTATCAAACTGAGGTCTTGAAGCATTGGTGAAGAACAAAGGCTGAAGTACTGGGGCTTTAGAGCCCAGGCTGAGTCCCAGGAATGGAACCTCAGATGGAAAACCCACAAGCCGGTCTCTGTGCTGGGGCTGATCACTTGGCAGGGCAGCGCTCTCCTTGGGGAGAAGGTGTGAATGGCTTCCTTGAATAAGTCACTGGATAGCCCTGGCCAGCCTCAGCCTGGCTGCTGCTTCCTGTGGGTTTCTGTCTCGCTACTCAAAAACTGGATACTCTGTTGTGACATTCGTTTTTCCATTGATGCATGTCACAAAATGAAACAGCTGTGTGCAGGCCAGCTGTGCCTGTGGGGAGCAGTGATGCTGCAGGCTGTGGGGTGAGAGGAGAACCCAGGCTGATGGGCACCCCTCTTGTCTGTCTGTATTTCCTGTAAGGCTTAGCATAAGGATCAGCAGTTGAAAACTCTCAGAAGGAATATGGCCATGATAAAAGGGAGCTCTGGTTCTTGTTGTCGAGGCAGCCCAGAAACTGTTGAAGAGGCACTGGAAAAGCCATTTAGCTTTTGTCTAATAACTCCTGTGATAATAATTAGCTCAGCCAAAGCAGATTTTAAAGGGGCTTTAAAGTTCTTGTTCAGTGGCTTGAAAGAAAAAAGGCAACCAGAGTCTCTTCTCATCTGAACATCAATGTGAATCCCACAAAATCCCATTATTCCTCTTTTATATCAGCAGTTTGATCAGTTCAGCCTTTTCCCTCCCCAAGGCAACAACTTTCCCCCTTTGTGCATATTTTCCCCTCAAAATCTGAGCACACACACCGTGCCCAGAGCCTGGCCCCCTTCTCCCCTGAACCTTTGCAAGTGGCACTGACTTGTTGTCCCCATCATGCCAGAAAATGAACAGGTGGAGGTAGAGGAGGGAAATAAATCTGCCTGCAAGAGCACCCGTATTCACCAGGATATTTTTCTTAAAAGAAGAAAGAATTTGATGCATTTAAAAGTGAAATGCTCTCAGAGTTTGCTCTGGCATCTGATATTTGGAGACAAACCAGATGGTCTAAAACTCACATCTTCATCCAGAGTTAAGTGTTTGCAGTGGAAGGTAAAATTCTGCTAAAAATCAATGATATGGGTGATTTTTAAAGCACCTAGCTATGGAGGAGTGGAAGAAGAAATGCTGACACCAGCCCAGGTCTGTTGAGCAGAGACCTGTCAGTGCTTTCCATCTGCTGGAGACCTTGCACACATCCCCCTTCCCAGTCTGACTGAGGTTTAGAGCACCTCATGGGCATCTCTAACCCGTGCTCACCAGGATGAGGCAGGGGCTCTGGACACATGGCTCCTCCATCCCCTGCTGGTGCTCTGGGGAAGGCACCTCCCTGGGACCTGTGTCTGCTGGGAGCATGCCAGGTTGGATGCACTTAAAGACAGGGATTAGAGACAACCTGCTGCTCTTGGAACTCCCAGGAGACACTAAGACACCTTCCTCAGCAAAAATCTGTAAGTATGGAAAGATTCACAACCACCCAAAGCTCTACCAGTGCAGCCAGGGGTGTGGGGTATTTCAGCAGGGTTTTTTGATGCCAGAGAAAGGGTGGGGATGGAGGCTGACCTCCAGCTGGGGTATGGAAGCACATCCCATGGCAGCTGTTGTGGCTGTATGTGAGCTGAATATATCCTTCCCATGCAGGTTTCACACCAGAGCCTCATTGCAGTTTGACACAGCTTTGGACAGAGATACAGAGGCTAAAGAGGTCATGAGAAGGGGTGACAGCCCTACATCATCTGCCATGGTGCCCAAAAAGTTTTGCTGGGCTCAGAACTGGTGCTCTGTGTTCCCCAGTGTCTGTAGAGCCCCAGGCAAGCTGCAGTCCTGATGGCCACGGAGCCTTCCTAGGTTTAATACCAAGGCAGAGCACAAGAGTTTGGAGCTGAGCAATAACACTCCGGCATGGAATACAAACTCTCCCCAGGCTGGAGCAGCTCAGGTTGCAACACCTCCAGAAACAGCGAGTTCAAATACAAACAAACCCCATTTTCTTTGCAAAATCTTCTCTTTTGACTGGACTAGAAATGGCATTGAACTGAAGGCAAGTTTTGCTAGTAAAATACACTAATAAACCACTTTGGAGACTCATAAACCCTGTTGTGTTTTTTAATGGCAAATAATAAAGGAGTCTAATATAACGTGTTGGTTTTTTTAATGGCTTTTTTTTTTAAGCAGCTGGAGCAGAGATCAGGAGTTCAGCCTTTTTCCTTGTTCTGTTTGTGGTATATTTATCTTCATGAAGAGAATGGTAGCAGGGGGATTTATTTTTCTGAATGAATGTCTCTAAGCCCCTCATACCTCCAGGGCTTATAGTAAGGTTGGATCCAATGACAGGAGAGTCAACATTATAAGCCCTTAGAGAGGGCTGAGTGCCTTGTAGATAGTCTCAAGTGGATGCGCTTTCAGCGTGCCGTTACCCCGGCTTACATTAGCGGCTGAAGAGACTTTGTCTGTCCCCGATGCCCTCGGGTGACCCGCGACCCCTGCGACTCGGCTCTGCCGAGATCTGACGCTCGTGTGAGCCCCCGGCCGAGGAAATGGAGAGGTGCATTGTGCCGCGGAGAAAGAGCAACACAAACACAGGGTGTTCTCAAAGGAAACAAAAACCCAGTGGAAAAAACCCCTCCCCAAACTGGCAGCGAGGGGCAGCGGTGGAGAAAGAGCAGGCACACGTGCTTTGGGCAAAGCCACCCCAGAAAAGCCACGGCTGGGGGGTTCAGGGGGAGAGCTGGCTCCCTCTGTGGGGGTCTCTCCTGGATTTAGGAGTGGCTGAGCAAGCCGAAGTGGGGGTAATGGAAAATGGGTTTCCCTGTGGGTTCTGCATTTCTAAATATGAAAAGAAAATAGGCTGGGTTTGCATTTGAGGAGAGCTTTGGGGACAGAGATACAGTGTGGAAATTATGTGCTATATCCTGAAGTCCCAAAGGAGAACAGCAGAGCTCATCCCAGCTCGTGTCTCAGCAAAACACGCTGAAACTTCATTTGGAGTTTCAAATGTCAAAAAAGGGGCTGGAGCAGCCCCAGCCCCGTGCTGTGAAGGATGCCAAGCCCTGACCTGATCTCTTAGAGGGTGCGGTCACCGATAGGTGGGTCAGACGGGCAGGCTCTGTCACTGGGGCTGGCACTGTCCCAGGGGCAGGGGATGGCGGTGGGGGCAGGTAGGATGGCTCAGGGGTCTGTAAGCTGTTATGCACAGCCAATGCCTCACTTTGAACAGTTCTTAACGCCCAAGAGAGGCCACCCTGCCCCAGGCAGTGGCTCCCTGCAGGGAGAGACGCTTGTGCAAACAGCCACATCCCTCCAGGACCTTAGTGCCAGTTTGGGGTCACCACCCTGCCTGGCCCCAAACCCATGCCCAGCTGCTGCTTTCTGCCTCACTGAGACAGCGACATCCTCATACAGCCTCTGGCTACTGCACAGAGAGTGTCAGATCCGTCATAAATCAGGAACCACTGTGATGGCATCGTGTTCCCGTCTCCTCTCTTGAAATCCGGGCTTCCTCTGCCTGTGCCGTCCATCCCCACTGCCTTCAGCCCCTGCTCGGGTTCAGCATCTCCGAGAGAAGCAGGATGTGCCCCGTGTGCTGCCTCTGTGGCTCCGACAGGGACAGGGATGGGGAGGAGGTGACAGTGCGACACCTTTTCATCACCTCAGAGAGGTGGGACATGCCCCCTCCCGGCCTACCCAGCGCATCCGAGCCTGGTCGGTGCGTGAGAGCATTTTCCAGATGCCAGCGTGTGTTTAAAGTTTAAAAAGATGAGAGGAAAAGCCCATGTCATGGGTACCCGAGCTAGAAGGAGAATTTCACCGTCGGGAGGGAGTGTATTGTCCCCAGAGCTGGCCAAGTGGATTTGCATGCTTAATTCCCACTAAGCATTTTTAAAGGAGTAATCTGATAAAATCTTCAACCTGCTGATAGCATAAATTTAATCGGATGTCCGTCAGAAAAGGGCAGTGGCACTTGCAGCTCCCGAAGGTGCAGAGCAGGAGGTGTGATCGCCCGCCGTGACCCGGCTGGGTCCATCCCAGGCCAGAAGCCAGCGCTCACCGTGCGCCGCTGGGGAAAGATCAGCGCGGCTGGGCACAGACGGAGGAGAAGAAGACTTTTATCCCATTGTTTTTCCCTGTGATTAATCCATCTAAAGTGCTCCTCTGAGCGCAGCCAGGGCAGTGTAAGAAAGAAGCAGTTTGAGCTTTGTGGGGCTTTTCTCTTCTTTTCTCCCCCCTTTCCAAGTGTGCTTTACAAACATCCTCCCCGCTCGCCCTCTCTATTTGCAAAACCGTCTCCTTCTGCCCATGGCTCCTGATGAAGTCCTTGCAGAGCTCCTTGTCCACCTCCAGTCTTTTCAGCACGTATTCAAATTAACCCTTTTGTCCCATTCACACCCCCTTTCTTTGGCAGATATTGTGGCTTTGCCAGCAGCGATCCAGAAGCGGCTATTATAATGTAATTGCATTCTGGCAATGCCTTGAGAACCTGATCAAGATCATCCCGCAAATTTAATCCCTCCAAATTACAAAATGTTTACTATCAATCACCTTTATGCAGCTTTATTTCGTGGGCTTTCTTCAAGGAGCGAGCGGGACGTGTGCGTTGCCAGAGATGCCCCTTCACGTCTCCAGCTGATCACCTCAATGGGACCAGAGTCAAATGGTCAAGGCCATATGCGTATGAAAGCCTGGGCTGTGCTGCCAGCTATTCTCTCTAGCTCTGCATGGATTTCACACTTTCTATCCTGTTAGGATGCCTACCATTTACTTTAGCGTTGATTTTTTTTATTCTGTTTCTACGTCCTGTGTCATCTGGATTTAATCTAGTTAGCAGATTTTATGCCTAAAAATTGCATTGTTAAAGGGAATTGTTTAAATGGGGACGGGTGGAGAACCCTCAAACCCTTGAAATCGGGGTGTCCCCCCGCCCAGCTCCGGCCACACATACCTCGACTGCTGCGGCCCTTGGCTTGGTGCGAGGGGCTCGGAGGTGGCTTTGCTTTCTTGAAAGCATCCATTGCTATTTTCAGAAGCACAAACAGATGCAAATGTCTCTGCAAACATTGCACAATGAGATGCAGGGAGAGGACAGCCTTTCAAACTCTCTGAATAGCCCTTCAAAGCAAGTCTAATTAGGGTAAGTAGAGGTAATAGGCCCACTTGCGTTTTTTACACTCGAATTTTTCCTCCCTCAAAGCCTGCAAGGCTCTTTTCCCCCTGTGGCTGGGGGGTGGTGGTGGTATATACCCTCTCCCATTTGTTTGCGCTAACAAATGTAGAGATGAAAAGAAGGGGGAGAGGTAGGAAAGGGGGGGGGGGGGGGTGTAGAAAAATCAATCATTTGAAAAGTCTCCTCTGTTAGTTTTTTTGGTGGCTTTTCCTGGTGAGATAGATAGCGGCAGAGCACGCAGCATCCTGGCTGGGGCCGGGTGTGGGGCAGGCACCAAAGCAGAGCCTGCAGCTCGTGTCATGTGGAACTTCAGTAACTGAAAAAGAAAAGCAGAAGGTATGGGCTGAATACTTGGGTAAATCAGTAATAGAGCTAAAGGGCATATGCCTGTAGGGAATATGTTGGCATAAAAGAGCTTTAAGAGGGGCCATTCATACTGACAAAGGGAGATTTGAATTGCTGCCTTCACAATAGCATGAAAGGATGGGCTTGGGGTG
Organism: Cettia cetti; assembly: GCA_013401135.1. Lineage (NCBI taxonomy): Eukaryota > Metazoa > Chordata > Aves > Passeriformes > Sylviidae > Cettia > Cettia cetti. Next base: position 1,621 of record VZUI01045552.1, on the reverse strand, counting down.
TTCTGAAACAAAGTGGAAATCATACTGCCCTGAACGGCTCTAATAAGCTTTTAACTATTTTACATTATGGCATTACCTCTTCTTTTTTTTTTTTTTTTTTTTTTTTTTTTTTTACTTGTGAGCCGAGTGCCAGCCCCACTTAGAAGTGTGATTTATACTTTTTTCTTCATGGTAACTTTGGAGGAAAATAGATGGGAACTGAAAGGCAGTAATTCAGCTTTTTCAAGACAAGGAGGGGGAAATGCCATCATTTCTGAATGTCCCAGAAATCACACCAGTGCGCTGAGCTCCCTGGCTGCCGCCGGCAGCACCCTCGCACGTCTGGGCCGGGGATGCCGGCTCACGACACCAACCACCCGTCTAATTGTGCTCATTAGCAGCCCTGCAATCAGGCAGATATCGCTGTGCACTAACACTCGGTTATTGCGCTGTGCAACTTAGGTGGGCTTCAGCGTGCGCCACAAAAAACTCAGATATTTCTTGGCAACCACCCCGACTTTGACCATCAGCAGAGGTTCAGCATCTCAGCCTACATTTGGGGAGACTCGGGGGGGCTGCAGCTCCCACCTCTGGCCTGGGAAGGAGGCAGTTGCCTGGCCTGTGTGTCGGGAACCGTGCTGGCTTTGTGTGCGCTGGGGCTCCCTCCCCAAGCTCCCCCCAGATGGTGCGATCGCACGACTGCACTGTTAAAATAGAGCTCGTATAGACAATTAGCCAATTACTCACTCTGTCATTGCACTTTCTTCTTGTAACTGAGATGCAAACTGGACTATGTCTTCTTTGGTAGCTTCATTCATTGGCAGCATTATTTAATGACACTTTTGTCAGCTTTGGGTCTGCCCAAAGATTTCTGAACGTAGCTTTATGAACCCAGAAAGGGCGCCCTGCGGAGTGAAAGCGGACTTTGAACCTACAGACGATGCTAAAGACAATGAATTTCCCAAAGTCAGGGAAAGAAATCCAGAGCATGGCTACCACAGGGCATGTGGCTCTGTCCCTCATTGTCAGCAGCAGCGGCTGTGGGGAGAATCGCCCAGTAGCCAAAGGGGCTTGAGCATATGGATGCATGGGCCACTTTCTCTGCTTAGATATCTCAGGAAAAATATCATTCCAATGCTGCTGGGTCTTTTTAAAGATGCAAAGGTTGGGCAGTTGGAACAGCTCTTTTGGACCAGATCACTCAAGATCCTCTCTAAGACTGGCCAAAATTAAGGTTTTTTGCTTTAACGGGTGTTTGTCTCAGCCCAGTTTAGCTTCAGCACAACTGTTCAGAGCCCCAGCCACAGAACTAACACAGTGGAAACGGTAAAAGAGAGAGATTTGCTTTTGCCATTTTTCAAGAAAAAGCAAATACTTGCCTACTGCCTAATGAAGAAAACTCCATCATTCTACATGTTTCTTGAAATGGGATAATGCTTTTATTACCCATAACTGTTTGGCAACAAGCATAATTAGTGGCTCTTACCTCTGAGGTTCAAGCCCTTACAGATGCAGGGAGAGCCCCTGGGTTATCTTTAAGAAAGAAGGAAAGAAGAGGAAAGAGAGAGAGAGGGGGGAAGGGAGGGAGGAAGGGAGGAAGGGAGAAGGAAGGGAGGAAGGGAGGAAGGGAGGAAGGGAGGAA